>PITA01000017.1:0-144223 GCA_004023965.1 Spilogale gracilis
AGAATGCCCTTGAAAACCAGAATGTTCTT
Source organism: Spilogale gracilis (assembly GCA_004023965.1). Taxonomy (NCBI): domain Eukaryota; kingdom Metazoa; phylum Chordata; class Mammalia; order Carnivora; family Mephitidae; genus Spilogale; species Spilogale gracilis. The sequence goes on from PITA01000017.1 coordinate 30, forward strand.
TGGTGTGCGGAGGCTGTTCTCTGGAACAGCTGGGTCATGTTACTTTCAGGGTTACCTAGGCAATAGCAGTATAGTTCTTCTTGAATAATGTTCAATTAGCTGTAAAAACATTGGAAGCCACACTGATCAATGGAGGTAAAAGTCCTTAATGTTGACAATACCTCAGTATGGGCAGAGCTATCCTGGGCTTTTGAGGTGCACGCATTTCTCATTCCTTCCAATCTTTAAAGGAATTTGTGCACTTCCTTTTTATTATTTTTTTAATAGAGATGAGGTCAAGCATAAATGGTTGTTCTCTTCTCACTGAAAAGATGTTTTCTTAGAACTTAATTGTCCTTTTTTCCATGGGTCATTCTATACCTAATGTCAACAAATCCTTCAGTGACCTAGCTTCTCTAAAGCAAACACATTCTTTCCCCTTTGTTCCTCTTCATTTCCTTCTCTTTCAGCCTTTAAAAAACTCCAGCCAGGGGACGTATCTAACTTACCATTGTAGTTGAAGTCTATTTCCTTACAGTTTAGAATGTGTTAGGGTAGTTTTTCCTACAGCACTACAGTATATTTGGATAGTGGATCCCTTATTTTATTTTATTTTTTTTGACAGAAACACAGCTAGAGAGGGAACACAAGCAGGGGGAGTGAGAGAGGGAGAAGCAGGCCTCCCGCTGAGCAGGGAGCCCTATGTGGGACTCGATCCCGGATCTCCGGGATCATGACCTGAGCCAAAGGCAGTCGCTTAACCAACTGAGCCACCCAGCGCCCCTAGATAGTGGATCCCTTATTAACATTCCAAGAACCAGAGGATCCCTCCTTAAATCTCAACAGCTTCTCCCAGGACCTTGACAGAAAGACAGAATCACAGGCTTCACCCAGTCCCTACTAAATATTGGGGCAGGCTGGGGGCAGGGGTGGGGGTGAGTGCGTTCTAACAAGTTCTGTAGCTGAATCTTACTTATCCTAGCTTTTTTCTCTAGACCAGTACTATCCAATAGAAACGCAATGAGAGCGGCATATGCCATTTTATATTTTCTAGTAGACACATTAAAAAAAAGGAAAAAGAAACCATGTTGATTGTTTTACTTGAAGCAATAGGCTCCCCTTTGTTTTCAAGAAAAATACTCAAGTATGAATGGATGAAATCAATACTAATGATATATTTTACTTAGCCAAATACATAAAAGAATTATCACCTCAGCATGTAACCGATATAAAAATATTTTACTTTTGGTGCTGAGTCTTTGAAACCTGATATGTATATGACACTTAGAACATATCTCAATTCTACTAAAAGGAATCTACGAGAAGTTTCCCTTGACCCTCCTCTTTCTGCCTGAAAGACAAGTTAAGGGCTTGGGTTTCTAGGTAGCTTTAGCGCTGTAACACTCCTCTAACGCAGAATTTTCTGCATGGCATTAGGCTTATTTTCCACAGTGTGACATAAACTTTTCAAGGTATCTTACAGAAGATACTTTTTAAAATCATTTAAAGTTGGTGATAGCTGGCAAGTACTTAATTTAGGACAATGGTTCTCAGAATGTGGTCCCTAGATCAGCAGTATCAGCCTCCCCAGCCCAGACCCACTCAATCATAAACTCTGGAAGTGGAGTCCAGTGATTTAATAAGTCTTTAGGTGATTCCGATGCTTATGAACATTTGAGAACCACTGATGGAGGAAAACACATTTCCTTTGAGAACGGTCTCAGTCTCATCATTTTCTCCTGGGTTCTGTGGTCTAACCACAGGCAGAATCATTTTAGGTATTGTTAAAGACACAGCCAAAAAAATGACATGCTAAAAAGACATTGGTAGAAACAACCTTTGGCCAGTCAAAGGGACTGAAATCAGATATCCTCTCCTTACTCTCAGTTGTTGATAAGTCCACATTATTTGTAAGAGCAGATGGCACAGCTCACTTAGGCTCCCTACCTAGAAGGGACCCCATAATGCCAAATGCTTGGTACTGTATCCTTAAAAATAAAAAAGAGAATCTGAAGAAAAATGCTCAGAATCTGTCAACAAATTTAAAGTAAAGATCATAAGCTGCTCTGCTGGAATTTTTAATTTTTCAGCTAAAACTCTTGTTAAATTTTTAGAAAACAAAGCCATACAAATAGTTCTGTTGGCCAGCTACATATGATTCCATGTCCTTCCACAATCTTACTCATCTGATTATGTAGACCAAATTCTTGGTCAGAAATGATTGAAGAATTTGTAAGTCAGAGATCTGAAAAGGTACCACTTTTATAGTACTAGTGTCATAAAAGCATATTTTTTTTTGTTTCTAACATGGAGAAAGAGTGAGCCATTATGGAAGTATTAAAAGAAAACCCATGTACAAAATTTTTCCTAAGATGGCATAAGCAGTAAAGGGGATTTTGGTCAGTATGTCCTCGGACAAGATAGGCCGATTACGGTGTCTGCTAGGTACACGGGGATGTGCAGAAGATGAAGGTCTAGATCCTTGAGACAGAAAGTAACACAGACGTGAAGATAGAGCATATAACTGTCTGCATGACTTCAGAAGAATCTTAGGAAACCTTTAAAAGCATACATAATTCATGAAACTGTCTTAGACATATTTAAAGAATATCATGCATGCTGAGAAATGTCTTCATATTCAATACCTTTCAAGTGATTACATTCCAGACATCCCACAGTCAATAAAGCATGTATTCAAGTGTATTTACAGCTACTGTTGCTCTTCATGGGTTCACTCGTAATGCAGAGATATGGTTAGAACATCCCCTAGCGGTATTTCCCTAGAGTAGAATATTCCCTATAGTACTTGTGCTTGGTGAATAAAGAGCATGATGATGTCACTAAATATACACCCATTGCTTCAACATTAGAACATTTATCAGGGGCGCCTGGGTGGCTCAGTGGGTTAAAGCCTCTGCTTTCAGCTCAGGTCATGATCTCGGGGTCCTGGGATGGAGGCCCGCATCGGGCTCTCTGCTCAGCAGGGAGCCTGCTTCCTCCTCTCTCTCTGCCTGCCTCTCTACCTATTTGTGATGATCTCTCTCTCTCTGTCAAATAAATAAATAAAATATTTTAAAAAAAGAAAAGTTTATCAGATTAATTTTCTTCCCATTTTTAAAAATATTTTATTTATTTATTTGACAGAGAGATCACAGGTAGGCAGAGAGGCAGGCAGAGAGAGTGGGGGAAGCAGGCTCCCTGCTGAGCAGAGAGCCCGATGTGGGCGTCGATCCCAGGACCCTGAGATCGTGACTTGAGCCGAAGGCAGAGGCTTAACCCACTGAGCCACCCAGGTGCCCCCCCATTTGGTTTTGATAATCATTTCTACTGGGTCAAATATTAGCATTGATTCTGCTTTCAGAACTAATTCATTAATATCACTTTGGGTTGATAAAAGATGGTTGCTGAGTTCTAAAGACAATGAAGAATGTAATGCTTTAACATCTCATATTTGTAACTACAGGTGAGATTTTAAGGGATACACTGAGCTGGGCTCATTAATCCATTGCCTCGTAAAAGGGAGATTTCAAAGTTAATATCCCTGAGAATTGTTCAAAAAAGGGGAGAAGCAGGAAAAGAGTGAAGTATTTCATACCCATACCGCTCAAACTAGCTTTCAAGTATGACTTTGTGAAGTCCAAACTAAACAGGACTTTGATAAGAGGAAAAAGAAGGGGTAGAAGGGGGGGCGGTCACAGTTCAGAAGGGAGGATTCACACCTTGTCTGACACTTAGAAGCTTGCGACTGGGACTGTGTCAGTTTCTATGTCTAAGTCTCAGTCTCCTTACCTGTAAAAGGGTATAGTGATAATATGGCAAACATAATAAGGCAACATCATAATGTTATGAAGACTGAAGGAGGGAATGTACATGAAAACTCCTCCTCACTACAAGGAATGATGGTTTCCTATACCCCAGACACATTGTCACGTGGTCTAGGACAAACATCTCAATGAGTCCACTCTTAGGCAGAAAATAGGATTTTATTCCTACAGAGTTTCAAACAGGGAAAACAATGCCTTTAAATTTCTGTTTGTACATTCTAAAATTCAGAGCTCTCTATATGCTATTTTGATATATAGATAAATTGTGACAACGTCTTACTCTGCTGTTGATGTCATATACACATGATTTATCTGTTTCTATCATTTTTACTGATATTACACACAGCTAAAAAAACAGCATGGCTTCCTTCTACAATAAAAATTAATGGACTGTCTAATTGAACTCAGGATATTTTGGTATCAAGTAGATATAGCCTGGTATTATGTAACTCTCTTTCTTCTATTACATGATTTTGCCCAAATTTAAGAGGTTGCTTGGGTTTATATGTGTCTTCCCAGTACTCCAACTCTCCATTTCTCAATTTTTCTCTTAGTGGACAAAGAAGGGGAGATAGATTTGTACTAATTTTTTATCATGATGTCATAAGTGACATAGCATTCTGAACAACTAAATTCGTTATTTTTCTAGAGATAGGATGTCATAATGATGATGGGCTCCAGCTTCCCTCCACAGAAGGTGGGTGATTCTTGAGACACAAACATTCTTCTAACCGCAAAATATTGTCAACAGGACATGTGACTTGCTCTGCCAGTAATGGGGATGAGTTTATTTGATGTGAACCTCATTTCTTGGCTTTGTTCACTTTCTGAACAAGGACTCCCATTTATAATATAGCAGAATGTTTACAGTTATGGTCAAAGAAAAAAATGGAATTCACTTGACTCCGTTGTGTGCAACCCTAAACCTGGGATTTATCAGCTTTCTGCTGAAAACACTTTTCAAGCATATGGCCATGTCCAAAAATAGCAACATGTGAAATTTGCCACAACAAGAGCATGTACCATGAACTCATCGAGCTGTTTAGTATGAGAAAGCTCTGTATATGTGGGCTTGGGATTCGGCGTTTAAAAGTTAAAATGAAAAAGGGTGAAACACAATCCTCCATGAGCCACATCTATAACACGAATAGAGTAAGCTACTGTATAGATTCTAAACTAAATTTTGTTATGCAAATCCCCCCCTCCAAATATCCAGAAAAAGAATCACAGGATTGAGCTGGATGTGACCTGAGACCAAATGTACTGCCTCATTTTATAAACAAAGGAATTAAAGCTGAGGGAGGATAAAGGCTTTTTCAAGATAACATGGTCAAGGAATGAACTTCAGTTTGACGTCAGGGCTAATACTATTCACGCCAGTCCCTTTTTTTTTTTTTACTACATCAACTCCTTTCATGTACTTCATTATATTTATAACCAAGTCCTTATTCATTTTAAGGAAGGAGCAAAACTTAAGCTATTAATATTTTCTCATATTTTACATCTAAATAAAGAGTGCTACTATAATGGCTCGCTTAGCACTGATGTTTAGAAACTTTCCTTATCAGGGCACCTGTGTGGTCCATTTGGTTAAGCGACTGCCTTTGGCTTGGGTCATGATCCTGGGGTCCTGGGATCAAGTCCTGCTTCTCCCTCTGATCCTCCCACCCCCCATGCTCTCAATCTTTCTCTCAAATAAATATATAAAATCTTAAAAAAAAACCCCACCTCTCCTTATCAGCCATAATCTTCTGACCTCATCTGTAACCTTACATACCATGGTCACAAATCTCACACCACATTCTGAAAGCAAATGCAGCATTTTTAAAAAGATTTTATTTATCTGACAGAGGGAGAGAGAGAGAGAGCATAAGTGGGGGGAGCAGTAGAGGCAGAGGGAGAAGCAGACACCCCACTCAACAGGGAGCCTGATGCAGGACTTGGTCCCAACACCCTGGGATCATGACTTGAGCCAAAGGCAGATGCTTAACTGAATGAGCCACCCAGGCACCCAGCATTTGGTTCTTTAAAAGAAATTTTAAGATACAGTTCAAGAGTGCTTGAAGAGAAAAAAATGTGGCCACTGCTTTTCCTTGGACTTTTATTACTTTCTTTATTTATGCTTAAAGTGAAAAACATACTAAGGATGAAGCTGATAAGGTTTTAATAGTACTTAGCCACTAGGAAACTAATAGACATAGAAAGGCATGTAATTGCTTAACTATACTGCCTTGCTTTAGTCAATGTCCCTTATAACAGTCTATCATACAAATATTTCAAAACTATCCATCACAACAAGAATTAAATTATAGGAGATCTCAAGGGGTCTTGAATTTGGCACTTGTTTTTATTAAAGATCTAGCAATTCTTCGGTAGGACTTTCAATCACACCACTAAATGAACTGTCAATATGAAAAGTTATTTGCTTTATCATTTTTTTCCTATTAAAACACTGAAAACAAATATTTTTAAACTCAGTTTCTTCTCTGTCCTCAGAAGCATACTGTCTATGTCCTTTGAAACTGGATAGGGAGACAAAACAATTCTCTAATTCTAGAGTAAAAATAGTCTGAGGGTTTTGGGGTATTTCCACAGTATCCTGGATGTGGAGAACATAGAGACACACATTACATTTTCTGAGTTCTTATTGTGAGCCAGGTACTGTACTAACAACTCTACATGAATTAGTTTGTTTACTATTATAGCAAGTATGTTAGCGATGAGAGAACTGACAATCGGAGAGGATAAGTGACTTCAAGGTCACTCAGTAAGTTTGGTTCCAAAACCTGTATGCTATAATAATAAGCATTATAACTGCAATAACACCAAAAGCTAGAATTTATGCAGCATTTCCTATGTAACTAGAACTGTTCTAAGCACTTTCCACATCTTTTGACTTACTTGACCTAATAATAGACTGGTATTTTAGAAACATTTAATATCCACATTTTCTTCACATGAAAGACTGAAGCACAGAAGGGTTAAATAACTTGCCCAAGGTCGCACGGCTACTAAGTGTGACCTTGAGCATGCTCTGGTCCCTATATTTGTTATGCAAACCTATGAAAAACCTCCATATATAGGTTTGCAATAGGATGTTCTTTTTATAGTTTTTATTATTTTTTTTAAAAAGATTTATTTATTTTTGAGAGAGAGAGAGAGAGAGAGAGAGAGAGCGAGCATGAGTCGGGGGGTGGCAGAGGTAGAAGCAGAGTGCCCACCGAATAGGGAGCCCAACTTGGGGCTCGATCCTGGGACCCTGGGATTATGACCTGAGTCGAAGGCAGATGCTTAACCAACTGAGCCACCCAGGTGCCCACAATGTACTTTTAAAAATGATTTTAGAATATGTTTTACCATTGACTATTGTTTGAATTAGGATTCCAAAGGTAAAGATGTTTAAATAACCCAAACAATAGTAGTACAAAGAAATTGTATGACAGTAAATAAGTCCTTCCATCATGATTTAGCACTCTTTCCTGTATTTATTGCAAGATATGGGGAAGTCAAACTTTAAGCTCTTTCCAAAAATTATTACTAAGAGGTCTGAAAACATTTCTATAGGAACTTATTAAATAATATAAAATACCCTACATTCACAAAATATTATCCAGAACATGACATGAAGAACCTACTTTTCTTGTTTCTTACAAGCAAGTTTTAGCCATATATTCTCTTGTTGTAACAAGGAACTGCAATGCCCACAATGTGCCTACCTGTAGAAGCTTCCATCTGGTGTTCAGGTCTTCCAGAATGTTGAGGTTATATGGTGACAGCTGAATGCCCAACGTAGTGAGTTGGCGAGCCAGGTCATTGACGTAGCTGACATTCTCTTTCAGAGGTGTTATTTCTCCTCGAAGTGCCTGTGTGAAGTAGATGAGGGCAGGTTGGAAAATGAGAACATTTAAAGCAAAGACACATGGGAATTACAAGATATCTTGTTCTTTTTGCGGTGCAGTGTTAGTGACGTTTGCTCTATTATAGTGCCATTGCAACTGTGAACATTTGTGAATGGATGAATATTATTGTTCATAGAGCATTTCTTAGGTGCCTAATCCTGTGATGAGCTCTGTCCACATAATGGTAATTTTATTCCTACAAAATAACCCCATGAGGTTGGTAGTTGGAGAATTCTCATTTTACATGTGGAAAAACAACTTACTGAGGTTATACCTTGCCAAAGCTTCAATGGGCCAAATAGAGGAACCTGGGATACATAACCAGTGTTGCTGGCCTCCAGCGTACATATTCTTAGATATTATATGTCTTTCCAAAGTAATTCTGAATTGGCAAAGTAACAGAAAAAATACACTGCTAGATTCTAAATTCTACTCATCTTACAACCAGAAATGGATCCTTTTTTTTAATAATAAAAAGATACACTCAATCACGAGATATTATGTTCATACTTTACACCAACTCTATAATAAATAGATTCATTTAGAGATTAGGGTATTTTGTCAAACCCTAGCAGTGACTTCCTGGTCTCCTGGTATTTTAGTCCTTGTAGCAGTGACTTAGGATGGCTCCCATGGGGCTTCTCTGCTGTCTCTGAAGCACTAGAATGGGATTCTCTGCTGCAGTGCATCATGACAATCCAGCGAGTAGAAGAATCCTATGCAGATATGGGGAGGATATTACCATGCATCATATCTACCCTATTGAGATGACATTTATGGATCTTTAACATGATGCATGATGTCCAAATGTTCCAATGAGCAATTTCTAAGGGACAAATTCCCTCACTTAGGAGAACAGTTTGTGTAATGTAATGTCTCTGCACAAGGACAACATCACTTACTCGGGTATATGTGCTGCTTTGACTTGCTTGATCTGGGTAGGTGTTATTTCTCTGGTTCACTATGTTGGTAACACCACTGTTTACACTGCCTTCATTTATAACCCTCCAATTCCCTCCCACTCCAAAGAAAACAAGTCAGTATGTATATTCTAAATAAGAATGGCATTGTCCTGTCCAATCGACCTGAATATCTCACCACTAAAATGCGGCACTGTATGGAATATAAGACTCTTTTATAGTTCTTAGGTAATATAAGACATTGTGATAATCACTCTATAGAACTGAAATGGTTTTTAAAAATGGGCATTAAGAATATTATGTTAAAGAATCATGGGTATCTTTTGGGAGCGATAGAATAGCATTCTGGAATGAGACAGTGGTGATGGTAGCACAGTCTTGTGAATATATGAAACACCACTGAATTGCACACTTCAAAAAAATGAATTTAAAAATTCTTTTTGTTACGTAAACTGGACACCCAATGTGGGGCTCAATCTCATGACCTCGAAGTCAACCATCACAGGCTCCACCAACTGAGCCAGCTGGGGCCCCTGAAGGGTGAATTTTATCATTTATTAATTATGTATCAACAAAAATAAAATAAAGGAAAACAGAGGAAATCTTTCTGTATGACCACAGACATGCAAAAAAATTCTATCTGATGTATTCATCTGTATTCAACTTCATGTCAATGGAATGTCGTAGGAATCAGTCTGAGAAAGTTTTGGTAGGGACTGATAGTAAATATTATTATTCCATTGCCTTATAAATAAATATAGAGATTAAAAGAATCTCATGGAGGGAGGTAAAGTCCATCGATGTAAATTCATATTTCTAAAATGAAATGATCCATAATCACTTTGTTTTTTTGTATTAGAAGGTTAGAAAACAGATTTATTTAATTTTTTTAAGATTTTATTTATGTATTTGACAGAGAGAGACACAGTGAGAGAAGGAACACAAGCAGGAGGAGTGAGAGAGCGAGAAGCAGGCTTCCCACTGAGCAGGGAGCCCAACGTGGGGCTTGATTCCAGGACCGTGGCACAATGACCTGAGCCAAAGGCAGATGCTTAACTGACTGAGCCATCCTGGTGCCCTGAAAACAGATTTATTTTATTTTATTTTATTTTATTTTATTTTATTTTATTTTATTTTATTTTATTTTATTTATTTTATTTTATATTTTATTATTTTATTTCATTTTGTCTTTTTTTATTGTTACATTAGTCACCATACATCATTAGTTTTTTATGTAGTATTACAAGATTCATTGCTAACGTATAACACCCGTGCTCCAGGCAATACGTGTCCACGTGTCCTCCTTAGTATCCACTACTGGGCTCACCCATCCTCTCAAACAGATTTATTTTAAAGATTTATTCATTTATTTGAGAGAGAGCATGTGTGTGTGTGTGTGTGTGTGTGTGTGTGTGTGTGTGTGTGTATGACATACATAGTGGGGGTGGAATCCTGAAGCTGACTCTCTGCTGAACGTGGATCCCTATGTGGGGCTCCATCCCATGACCCCCGAGATCATGACCTGAGCCGAAATCAAGAGTTGGTGGCTTAACGGACCAAGCCACCCAGGTTCCCCTAGAAAACAGATTTCTTAAATGCCAATGGAGAAACCTGGACAAAGGCAATGATTACAAAATGGAGGCATTCTCTTCTGGATAATAACATCTGTTTCTAGGAACCATAAATAAATATCATATAAGTGGGAACTGGAAATGGGAATGCATTGCCAAGATGGCTTAGAAGCCAGTCTGTGTCTGACAGAACTTTAGGTTAACCATGTCTGTTAATCATCTCTCTTCACCAGTGTGCCTCTCAGCCACTGAGTATCTGGCTTAGTCACATGCACGTTTCAGCTCCCTTTGGACTACATCATGTACATGTTCAAATGCCTTTTATTAGAATATTTGGATTTTCACTTCCTTCCCTCCAAGTTCCAGATGCCATTGGTGTTTTGGAGGATGATGGTGATTAAAAATTAGAGTCTAGTACATATCATTAATCAGAACACTCACTCCCCCCCCCACCTACCCCCCCTCCCCCGAGCCCCCGGCCCGGCCATCATGGGATCTGGTGGCTTCTGTTTTGTTTTGTTTTGCCCCCATCTAGCAATTATGGCAGAAGTTCTCTTAACTGGTCTCTACTTAAGACTCAGCAGTTTAGCCAGTCTTCATGCTTCTGTGAAACACAGTGACTGGGGCCTCTTGCAGCCTCTAAATAATTCTTAATTCTTAAGTCTAAGAGAAAATAATTATTTTTATTTCTATGAAAACAACAGGTTAAACCCTCTAGAAAAGTGCTTTAAAAAGAACAAGAGAAATAAATACTGTTCAATTGGGTGTAGACAAGGCAACTGTTAAAGGTTAGGAAAATAATCTGAAAAATTAGGAGGGTTCTGTATTTAGAATGCCTTTCATGTTTCCCGATGGGCTCCATCTACATGAAAGAAACTGGAACTGGAAATCACAAAGTCTTCATCATCAATGTGATTTATGGAGAAGTCTAATCAGTGAATCCACACTTAAAGAAGAAACCTTCACCCAACATTAAAATCCTGGTTGACTGCTTTAAGATTGAATAAAATATTTAAGACATACTTTTTATGATTCTTTGATTGAACTGACTTTTTCAATTAACTGTTGAACTCTAGGTTCTGAGCTAGAGCGTAGGAAATCTATGGCAAATTTTACTACCACTCCTTGACTACCACTGCTACCACTACTAGTGTTAACATTAACGAAGGGGAGCAAAAGGCATATGTTTAGTTTAATCTGGATTGCATTTCTGTTAGGATCAAAGAAAGCTTTGATGTGAGTGAGGAGAAGGTCAGTTGGTAAAGTGATCATTTGGTGGAAAGTTTCATGCTGGGGGGAGTACCACAACAGGACCCAGCAGAATGAAGAACTTTAGCCAGCTAGAAATCATCATGAGGGAACTAAGTCCATGAGAACAGAGGAAAGAAGATAACTGGAGATAGAAGAGGGGAAAAGAAAAAAGAAGTGGGAGAGTGTCCAAGTCAGTCTACTTTGGCATCTGACATGGGTTCCCATGGCACCTCCATACCCCATGAGGATGGTTCACTGCTGTTGTAGAATATCAATGCCTAGAAGTGTACCAAGAAAGAAGTATGGCTCCCTACACACCGAATCACAAGGCACCATGCTATGTAAAGACTCAGTACAGGTCCTGTGTCATTTAAGTGGATGCCCCATTGTGTTTGACTATCTTTTCAATATTAGAGCTTTTAACATTTCACATACAAATATATGTTTACATTACTGAACTCTGAACACGAGATGTCAAAAAAGTACAGTTAACTCTGAACAATATCCTGTGCTATTTGAATATGGCCAGAATTTCATTGGATTTTATTCTTGCTTGGAAGCAGTGAGTGAGAAAACATTGAAGGGAGCCATTATACTGTGGGTTTTCTTTGAATCACTTAAACATCTGGAATATGTTCTCCATGAAACAGCAAACCAAGTCTAATTTTATTATAACTAGTTTCATGCCGGCAGAATTTTCACTTCATTAAATGTTGTCTGATTATGGATATAAAAGTACTGATTTAGAATGATATATAAGGCTGATATGTCAAGTTTTTCTTCTTTTTATGAAATTAAATTGGCTGTCAGGTTGTTGCTTATCCTTATGTAAAGATTTGTTCAAATATAGACTTAGGATTTTAGTCATCAACCACATTGCAACTAAAGGAATTATCTATTAAGAGAACATCGTTTTGGAGGGAGAAGCTTTGGCTTCATAGTTAAGAGACTATGCTGTTAGGTACAGAAGTTCAGTTTAAAGGATTGGAAAAAAAATAAGTCAGGGGACTTGTACTTTGAGGGCCTCCAGTTCCTCTATGAAGTATGAAGCAACAGACCTGGCATAAATTCGGTGTTCAACAAATATTTGTTGAACAAAAACGTGAATTCAGGGTAACTGGGAACATTTGAAATAGGTGTGACAGAGACCATGACAGAAGTTGACCTCAGAAACTAGCAAGGTTGCCAGATGGTGTCGAGGATCCACTGGAGGCTGAGGACTTTTTTTTTTTTTTTTGAAATCGTGAACCCAGACACTCCATTTTCTCCTTCTCCAATAGTGTTCCTTGCAAGCATGGAGAAAGCAGTCAGTCCAGGTTTGGTGTCATGTCAGGACTCTATCAGGGACAAGGAGTTTAAATTTTAGCTGGAATGTCATTGAAAAACATATGATGGAATCTAAACTGGATTAGGAGGGAAGTGAAGCAAGATGAGGCTTGTAGATGGAGAGAAGGTAGGGGAGTCAGTGGTGGAGGTCCAGGACAATCTGAAGAAGGTCGCAGTAGCAGCAGCTGCACAAGCAGGCAAAGAGAGGAGGAGGCTCTGAGATGCGTGAATGAGCAATGCCACCTAGGAGTTTATTTATAAATTGTATGACATGACACATATCACACGCAAACAAAAATCAAGTGTTTCATTTACATATTAATGGGACCAGTGATAATCTGAAAAACGTCCCTTTTTAGGGACATTAAACATACGTCCTGAAATCTTAACCTACTCATTCATTAAAGTCCCATGTCACATACCGGAAATTCAAAATTAGTTGGGTTTAATGATGAAAGTCCATTCTAAGGCTATAAACACCATGGGGAGAAGTTTATGTCACAAATACTACTTAAAAGATGAAGTAGTGACTAGTTGCATTTCTCTCTACAATGAAACTTTACTGAACAAATGTTTGAGGACCAAAACCCCTGGAAAACAGTCTACAAAGAGGAGGTGTAGGAAAAGTCCCAGGATTTTTCACGCTGGGTTAGTAGTGAGAAAGTGAGGGGGAGGGAATGGAAATCATGTCCTGCAAATACAGGGCTTGAGTAGTGTTATTAGAGCTCTTACGTGAGATGCAGGGAAGGCCTCATAGGACCCACTTACCCAAGAACTGGGGGCAGGTACAGCCAGGTTGTGTTTTGCAGCTTCTGCATTTCTAGATGGCTACATTATCCTGATGGGAGTGAGTGGCCGCCAACGGAACCAAGAGAGTCAAGGACCATATGCTGCTTCACCCAGAAGATCAGAGGCCTACTGGAGCTTCTAAAACACCATGAGCTACTCAAGTGTCATTGGACAAATAACAAAGAAACATAAGACAAGATGTAGGAAAGCCTTTCATGAAATGCATCAGCTTGGAGATGTCCATTGTTAACTGTAATTCTTGGCTCTTTACTCTGGATGGTTCAACATTTGTCTCAGCTACCTACTGACTTAGGCTGGGTTTTGGAGAAGCACAGTCTGAGCCATCTTAAGTGAGAGAAGCAGGCGGATAGGACAGAAAAGCTAAGTAAGGATGTGGTCTCAGCTGGAACCCAACATCAGCTTGATCCCATGGGGAGCTCTGGATCACAAATTATACTATAGTTGGTTCCATCTTGAGACAAAGGGGTTGTCCTTTTCTACCCTAATGTCAGTCAGTTACTGACCACTAGCTGCCCCCTGGCAGTCTTAGGGGAAAAAGGTGGTGTAATTTCCCAGGCAAGGTGGCTTCCTTTTTGCTTCAGGGAGGTTTCTGAAAAAGGGTGTAACTATGAGTCTTTTAGCAGCCAACCCTCAGAGTGGCTGGGGGATGACTGCACCAGCTTAGTGAAGGAAGGCATCTGGCTGGGGTGCCTATAGCATCCACTACATAGATGAACTTCATCCAGTTCCTCAATCTCCTTTGCCCTTGGACTTCAGAGGTCAGGCACTTTTTTTTTTCTTCAAGAGGCTTCTTAGGTGAATTCTCATTACTAACATTATGAGGCTATCCCATAGATCTCCAACAAAATGGAGACCAGCCATCTTTTCCATAATATTAACTCCTTGATCCCTGCCAAATGCTAAGGGACTGTATGGAGCCACTTGTATCACTTTTGCCTCTGGTACACATTCTTGAAAATAACTTATGCCATTGAAACATGTACTCTTTTTAAATAGAGATGTGGTGCATTTCTTTCCAGCATCAGTTTTTATTGCGGTAGCCCGAAGGCAAAATATTATGTGATTTCTTTTCATTGTCTTCCCTGTGTTCAGCTTTTGGGGCCATTCTTGTACATTTTCATAGTTGGGTATGACCACTTTTAACCAGCAAACAGAACAAGGACATAAATAATGAAAGAGACTCAGAACTAATGATCTAGATGTAGCATAATAAGGATGAGTAAGAGGAAGGTTAAATTCAAGAAAAAAAAACCACTCAGATTTTAGGAAAATAATATGGAGTTTGTAGGCATGAATAAATTTAGGCCTTTTATTTCCCAAACAATTATCAGTAATTATATTTTAGCTATGGATTCCCCTCAGAGTCACCACACTTTCAAATTTGTGGCACTCAAAGAATAGCAATTAACTGCTGTGTTTTTCCCATAAAGAATCCCTGTGTTTTTATGAAAAAAGGATCTCTAGTTTCTCTGCGTTTTCTCAAAAAAGAATGCACACCCGAACACAAAAGCATAAATTCTTTTTTTTTAACATTTTCTCATTTGCATCCATTGTGATTCTTCATCTTTTCGGACATGGCTTCTCTATGAAGCTCATAACCTCAAGGTTCTGGAAGTAAAAGCTGAATTACAGCTCTACCACACTAATAATGCCTATCTTCTTTTTATGCATGCTGTTCATTTTGCCTTCACAGATATAAATTAGAAATGAGGAACAAGACAGAATTGATCACGAAGGACGGGCTTTTACTTATAAGAACAAGTTGTACACATCTAGTGACTTGAATTTCCTTGGAAACGTGTTTCTATAATTCTAACTGTGACTGCTAATTATTTTCTCTTCACAGAAAAAAAAGGAAGCAAACAAACCTGCAAAAACCCAAAAAACAAAAAACAAAAACATTTCCAGCTTTCCATAGCAGTTAAAAGGAATAAGAAGGTAGGTCACCCATTGTTCTGCAGACACTAAATGCAAAACATGTGCAATTAAAATAAAAAGGTCCCTAATGAGTATAAATAAATCATTTAAGCAAGGCATGTTTTTAGGCTGCTAAGGAAACAGAAGAAATGCCAATATTTTCTATCTGAGAAATTTTAATTATGTGTGACAAAACATCAAGCGAAATGTCAGTTAATGAAATCTGTTTACTTATTTAAAAATAAGTAATAATCCATAAGCCATTACGAATATCAACCACAAGGACAGTGATATTCAAATTCAGGAGTTATTTTAGACAGCTTAGGTTTTACAGTTAGCAGGCTTTTCAGATTTTCAGAAGTTTCTGACAGTGTAAAATGTTCACAGTCTGTGGCCACATTCACTACTGCTGCCGCCGCGGCTCTTGTTCTTACCTTCTGCTACATGGCTCAAACCTCCCTGGAAGGCAGTGATTCTCACGCAAGAGCGTGTCTCATCGTCACTTTGGAGCATTTGTTAATGCAGAGCCTGCAAGGTCCTGTCCTCAGTGTTTTACTTACTGGTTGGTTTGTTTATTTATATTATTTATTTGAGAGAGAGTACGTGTGTGGGGGGGTACAAATGGAGAGAGAGAAGGAGAGAGAATCTGAAGTAGACTCTGCGCTGAGTTTGGAGCCCAAAGCTGGGCTTGATCTCATGACATGACCTGAGCCGAAACTGAGAGTTGGATGTTCCACTGACTGAGCCACCCCAGCGCCCCTTCTCCCCAGTGCTTTCGATTCCATAGGTTCAGGGTGGGCTTGAGAAGTTGGCATTTTTAACAAGAACCTGGAAGACGCTGTGTTCCTAGAACTAACCAAATTTATTTTTGGCTTAGACCCTTTGTGTATGCTGTTCCCTCAGCCTGGAGTTTTACATCTATAATCTCTGCATGGCTGGCTTTTATTCTTGAACCTCCGAGCTTACTTAATGCGACTGTGAAAATGAGCCCATCCTTGGTTTCCCTTTTTAAAGAGAGCGCTTCCTATTTTTTTCTCCCTCTTAGCACCCTTCCTTCTTGGCCCAGATGGCAATTTCAAAGTACATATACATTTGCCTATTTATTAATTCATCATCAATCCCATCCCAAGATCCTAATCTTCATTAAGGCAATTCTTTTTTTTTTTTTAAAGATTTTATTTATTTGACAGAGAGAAACACAGCCAGAGAGGGAACACAAGCAGGGGAAGTGAGAGAGGGAGAAGCAGGCCTCCCGCTGAGCAGGGAGCCCGATATGGGACTCGATCCCGGGTCTCCAGGATCATGACCTGAGCTGAAGGCAGTCGCTCAACCAACTGAGCCACCCAGGCGCCCCCATTAAGGCAATTCTATATTATTTTTTTCACCAGGGTAAGTTTGGATCCAGCACATGATACTCCCACAATACATTTTTTACTAAAGAATAAACAGTTAAGAGAAATAGGCCTTTTTGCATTAATTACTAATACTTTAGACCAACAGCGATTCTCAAATTGCTTCATCACCACAGTTCCCTATAAAAATCCGACACCGAACTCCTAAATAAAATAAGCCATCTTAGGGGCACCTTGGTGGCTCACTGTCTTCTGCCATCTGCCATCAGCTCAGGTCATGATCCCAGGGTCCTGGGATGGAGCCCCGCATCAGGCTCCTTGCTCAGCAGGGAGCCTGCTTCTCCCTCTCTGCTGCTCCCTCTGCCTGTGCTCTCTCTCTCTGTCAAATAAATAAATAAAGTCTTTAAAAAAAAGAAGCCAGCTTAGTTCCTTCAGCTTCCATGACTGAATTCTTTAGATCTGTTACTCGATTTATTTTATGCTGGAGCCTGTGTTCATTTCTGACATACCTCTAAGCCTCTGAGCAAGAACACAACATTCTAGTTTTGGGTGCCAACCAGAGAGTTTTTAGAGAAATGGAACAAGTGGGTAAAAAAAAGAGAAGTAATATATTTAAGGAAAATATGTTCTGCTGATGGTAATGCACTTCGGCGTAGTCTTCTGGAGGGCACTGTGGCGAGCCTGAATAAAAACATTAAGAATATTTGTATAGGAAAAGATAACAAGCTCCATCCCAGGGTTTCCATGTACAATTGTAGGTGCTCAGCCCAAAGAGACCAAGGGGGCTAAAGTCCAACCTGGCTCTACGGCTAACTGGGTGAGCCTTGGCACATGAGGCTCTCTCTCCAGAGACAGAGATACCTTTCTCTACTTTGCTCATCATCTACCTCATAGATGTTGGGGTTGACATGAGGGATGACGTGTGTCTCTTGCTCACTCTCTTTGTCTCTCCCTCTTCTCTCTCATGTTTGGGGTTGTATACTAAGAAAACCTCATTTACAACTATTTGCATGCCTTTCCTCTTGTGTAGAAGAGGGTTAGGGACATGGCCACCTCGGGACTGTTGCGAAGACGAAGGAGAAGTTCGGGTCTATTTTTCCTTCTTTTACTCCACCTGCAACCAGTTAAGCATTGCATCGGGCAATATGGGGGACACAAAGTCATACAAGGTCTTATTTGGTCTGGTTCAGGGAGACTCTGCAAAGCAGAGGGTAGTAAGTTTATCCCTGAGAGGCACAGACTTGGATCCTTTCTTGGATAGCTGTCACACCAGAGCCAACTTCGAATACTTGAGTGGAGGAGGGGAATCTTGTCTTTCCTCCCTCCTCCACCATGTGCTTTATAAGGTCTCCTTGAACTAGACGTAAAACTGATAAAGGAACTGGAAGCATGGTAAGAGGAAGAAAGTTACTTGTTGAGAGCTTGAACAAAGGATAAGAAGTAGGAAAGATTAACATGTTTAGGGAAGGACAGATAGTCTTTAATAAGGTGAGACATGAATTACAGGGCAGTTGTGGAAGACTGATCATGGGCATTTTCTTTTTTTCTTTTTAAAGATTTTATTTATTTGTTTGCTTGACCGAGAGAGAGAAAGAGCATGCAAGTGGGGGAAGGAGCAGAGGGATAGAGAATCTCAAGCAGACTCCACACTCAGCTCAATGTAGATCCTGACTGGGCTTGACCCCATGACCCTGAGATCGTGACCTGAGTCAAAATCAAAAGTCTGACACTCAAGTTAGTGAGTCCCCCAGGTGCCCCTCATGGAAGTTTTCTTGGACCTAGTTTGTAGTGGGTATGAACTGCGGCCTTTGCAGGGCAGATAATGAAGTTTTCTGCAAAGGGGAACTGGCATATCCTCAGCAACACTTTTAGTTAGATTTCACAACTACTAGTTTAAAACAGTTATTTTATACCCACTACACATGATGCATATAGGTACCATGCCTAAGTGTACTAGGCACCGGGGAAATGGGATTCCCACCAGACTCACATTCATGACCAGAGGTACACAGTTTTGTGGGTTATGGAAAGGACAGTGTAATCATGCTATGAGAAGTTGTGTCAATGGGGTTTTCAAAGTGCAGAGGAGACTGATGCAGATTGGGTGCAACCGCCTGAGTAGATAAGGTGGGGAATAACAGAAAGATCATGTTCTTCTGGGCATGGCATGTTCATCTGGAAAATCTCAAGTAGACCAGGGTAAGCCTGCAGTCATTTCAGAAAGGAGAAAAGAATGAAAATGAGTGTCTGTAGGTTTGGGCAAGAAGTAACAATGGCGCAAATCAGAATGGTGGCCAATGGGAGGAGATCATCTGTCAAACAATATGTACGGCTCTTACGCATCTGAAAGAGACCATTCTGTCCCATGCTTTCGTGCAAGTTTATTTATTCACTAACTCCAAAAAATATTATTGAGGACCTATTTATGCCAGGGAACGTTCAATGCACCAGGGAAATGGCAGTGCACAAAACAGACCACGTTCCTATAACCATGCAGCCTAACTCTGATGGTTATGATTTTATTTAAACGATGGCTGTTGTTACACAAGGCTTATCAAGAAGCAAATCCCAAGCCAAAACATACCCATAGCTACCAAGTGCCACGTTTTTGACCAAGCAAATGCAGGACAAAGTATGGTATGGTCTTGCATGTAGTGATTCCCAAGAGATACTTTTTTTCTGTTAAGACAAATTAAGCGGGACGCCTGGGTGGCTCAGTTGGTTAAGCGACTGCCTTCGGCTCAGGTCATGATCCTGGAGACCCGGGATCGAGTCCCACATCGGGCTCCCTGCTCGGCGGGAAGCCTGCTTCTCCCTCTCTCACTCCCCCTGCTTGTGTTCCCTCTCTGGCTGTGTTTCTCACTGTCAAATAAATAAAATCTTTAAAAAAAAAAAAGACAAATTAAGCATATATGAGTAATAATTAATAGAGGAACCTAGGGTTGTGAGGTTACCTGTGCAATATGCTACACCTAGTTTGCTTTATACTGGGCACAATTATTTAATTTTAGTTCCATGGGGAAGGCAATCACTATCGAAACAAAAGGAATTTTTACTGAATTGGGTTGCCATTCAGTACATTGTTATCAACGTAGAAATACGGAAACAGAACTAAGCCATAGATGAATATAAATTTTCGAAGAGCTGAGATAAAAATAATTAAGTGGAAGAGGGCCAAAAAGGATTGTAAAATGCCCTTCAGTATCTACTTTTGTTTTCAGATTATTGTAGCTCCTGAGTTTAGTAAATGGTTTGTCTTTCCAAAATACCTTCCTTTCCTACAAAGAGAACAACAGAAGAGTAATATATGAAATGAACATAAAATAGATTTTCTTCAACAAAATCGATGCGACAGTATGTCTAAAAATTAGGTTGGTAAATTTTTTACAATGGTTCATCTTCATTTCATTATATCCCTAGGCTAAAAAGAAAGCTTTATGGATTTGCTTGCAAGCCATGTTGTCCCTCCAGATACACTAGTGGTTATTATTATTATTAAAGATTTATTTTATTTTAAAAAGAGGGAGGGGGCGGGGGGGAGAGAGAGAGAGAGAGAGAGAAGAGGGACAGAAGCAATGGGAGAGGGACAAGCAGACTCTGCATTAAGCATGGAGACTGATGTGGGGCTCCATCTCATGACCCTGAGATCATTACCTAAGCTGAAACCAAGAGTCAGATGCTTAACTGACTGAGCCATCCAGGTGCCCTAGTAGCTATTATTTTTATCTCAATATATATATGTGTGTGCAAAAGATCTAGCCTCCTAAGTGGAACCAAGAATTCACTCAGTTCTTCCTGTTTTTCACCATATTATTGAGAACTTTCATTTTCAAGATAGTCCCCAGGTTTTTCTGATAACATCTTAAAATAAGATCTAAATCCGTAGCTTGTTGTGTTCTATTCTGACAACTGCTATCATGATAATGTCCACTTAAATATGTGTGAATGATGAATAAATTACTACTTACACAAATGTGTCTAAGTGTCAAGCTGTCTAATCAACGTATTTAAATGCTGTTAAAAAAAACCCCACAAACCTCAAAGTCATTGGCCAAACCTACCTTTTTTTTAAAAAAAGTGATTAGTATTCAAGTAATAAAGACATCACACTTTAATAGTAATAGATTGTTTTCTTTTTCAAAAAAGGAGTATGACAGCATCCTCAAAAATCTAGGTGATGGATGCCGTATCGATTCTTTAAAAGAGAATACCATTTCAATTGAAAAAAAAAAGGCTTTAAAATCTGAAAAAAATCTTTTCACTGAGAATTCAAGATTTTCTTGAAAGTCAAAGTGGGTCAGATTTCATTAAGATCCATCTTGCATCTGACACTCAACCCCAACCCCCACACAGTTTCAACACTGAGACAACCTTGAAAATGTTTACTTTCAACCTTTATAACAAAATGTCAGGGTGCTTCCAAAGGTAATATTTTATTCCCTGTGTGAGCCAAAGGATCAATGGAACTTATGCTCATTTGTTTAGCTTATATTTCTTTTAATTTTATGCTTTCCTGGATGTACACAAGTTACCGTTCTATTGGGTAACCCTGGTGGTGATTCTAGTAACTGGGTATACACAACAAGCTGACAACAACGAACCATTCCCTGGCTTTAGCCCTGTCCAGGAGAGAAATATGTTGAGGCTGACAGCGTGCTGACAAGTGGAGGGAGAAGCGGGTGAAATGTTGTTGCATATGGCTACTGTCCTTGGGACACACAAAAGCCTTAAACCACAGGGCAATTAAGCCTTAAACCACAGAGCAATTAAGTGAGAAATTTTAAATTAAGATCTAATAGGATTTTAAGTTCACAGCAATATATAGATTCCAAACCTGGTTAAAATGTTTTAAAGTAGGAAGGTAAGTCAGTAAGATGAAACTCAGTGTTGGTTTGTCACTGGTTCTGAAAAACAAACCAATATGTACTGCTTACTTCCCGCATTCACTTGAGTTTTTCTGCTTAATTGATTACTATACTTTGGCATATATGGTTGAAAAACTGACTTTATTCTCTTTGCCAACCATGTTAAGATCATGATGATAGGACTTGAATATCTGATAGGAAAAAGTTCTGAATTAACCCACTGACTCCATAGTAATGTGGAATCCCAGGGGAAAAGACTTCTAAAAACATGTGTGCTTTGAAACAGAACCAGCAGGTTCTCTGCTGGATGAAGAAAAAAAAATCAGCATAAAAATTGATTATTTAAAAGGAAATAGAAATCTGTCTTAGTGTTAGATTCTCCAGCCTCATTCTAGTTAAAAGAGTTTGACATTTCAGGACTGAACACACTGTGGAAACTTAATAAATATTGAAGTTTACAAACAAAAACATAACAATGATGTGTGGACCAATTTTTAAAAACATTGAAAATCAATGTGCCCTCACTCTGCCTAATTCAGTTAACTCAATTATTTAATGTATACTTGATTTGAGTGGGTTTATACATAGTTATTTCAATTTTACATTGAACATTAATCAAATTACTTTTAATGTAACCCCCACCCCTACCCCTGTCAGGAACCCAGAATAAAGGGGAAAGTTTAGAATGTTTTTTGTTTAACATCGAAGCATATTTAAAGACATTTGTTTCTATTATATTTATCCCATGATTCTTTGTACATATACCACTCACCCCACACCACAGCAATGATTTTTTTTTCACAGGCATCTAATTACTGATTTTGCACCACCTTTGGGGAAAAAATTATCTGCCTTCCCCAGTCACTGCATTTCATTCTACTTTCTGCTTCCTCCCCATTGCTCTCCCAGTATCACCCCACATCTGTCTCCATTTCTCCGCATATATATCCTCCTCCCCTGAATGCAGAGCCTCAGTGGGGTGACAAGTTAGAAAATGTAGGCACTCCTGGGTAAGCTACTCGGTATTCATATCTAACAAGCAGGTTTTCATTTTCAAAATTTGAATAGTCCCAACTATCCTGAAGGTCTTCAATTTCAGAAACTCTATAAAAAAAACTTGCTTATACTCAGTATGTTGAGCAGGAAATTCTGAGGAGATTTTTTTTTTGAAGATTTATTTTATGAGAGAGAGAGAGAGAGAGAGAGAGAGAGAGAGAGAGAGAGAGAATGAGCTGGAGGAGCTGAGGGAGAGGGAGATGATCTGAGAATTTTTAAGCTTAATTGTTGTCATTGGTGAATGTGATAACATGCAGACAGGGCGAAAAATTATGTGACTAAATATCTTAATTTTAATGTATCAATACTGGGAAGGCAATTTAACCTCTAAGTCATCTGAAGCAGCCCCCAAATTGTCTGAGAGCCTGTAAAGTACCAATAGGAAAACTGGAATAAATAATCGTGAATGTCTTCCACAAGAGAGGCTCAGAAAGGGTAGGCCATTATTCATTTCAAGGTTTCTGAGTGAAACTCTGCTCCCTACCTAAGCTATCAATCACTCACACAGAAGGCCATATGCCTGCATTCATTTTTAAAGTAAATGTTCTGGATGTTGATAAATATAAAAGAAGTAATAAGTGATATATTTATGGAAGAATTATTATAGAACTGATGAATTACTAACAATCAACAAAATATTTATATGTACACATATCATATATATATATTACAGCTTCGCAATGGAATGGTGGTCCTCAAAGTGTCTCTGGACCAAGAGCATCACCATCACCAGGAAACTGGTTAGAAATGAAGGTTCTCAGCTCTGTTCCAGAACCCCTGAATCAGAAGTTCTGGGTTTCCACAAGCCCTCCAGGTGATTCTGATGCTCACTAAGGTGACAACCACTGCCATAGAAAATTCTTGACATTCTCAATGACTATATCTTGATAACTCGAATCCTCAAATGCATAAATATCTGATCAATTCAGACATTTATAGATTACATAACTATGAAACCCAAGTCACTTATGAAGTTATTTTCTTACTAACAATTATCACTTTCTTAGACCTTTTCATTAACTCTTCTCTTTCATTATCGATTCCAGTATGTACCTAGGGGGGTGGATTTTTCATGAAGAAACAAAAACTTCATTGATTCTAGATAATTATTCCAAGAACAGAACAGCATTAAGAAGGCCATGTTGAGATGCAGAGGCTGAGTGGCTTTCTAGGGTCCCTGGCTGGTTGTAGGAGACACGTTCCCTGGCCTGGGCATCTGTCCCTCACCTGCTGTGACTAATGGCCACCAATGTCTCATGGCTGTGTCTCTTCTTCAGAACGGTGAACTCTGCTGACGGGAGGCCCCGGGCCCAGGAGGTAACACATACTCCAGGCTCAGAAGGTAACTTCTGTCTCCAATGGTGGGCCCCAGCCAGTGGTATGATGGAGCAGAGTCCACTGTGTGCTACTCTGCATTCAGTGAGACCACGTTAGTAGCCTGAATCTGCCACAGTGGGAGTATGGACCCACCACTGGAAAATGCTACAAATGAGTGTTCACTCTATCTCAGAGCTAACTGATCCATATTTCCCAGCATATTGCTGGCCACTTCCCCACTGATTAGCTGGGGTGTGAAAGGACAACCCTGTCATGCAGTTTATACTCCAGCACTCTCTCTGTGTGGATCAGGACACAGAGCTAGATTTTGCTAGCGATGGCATACTGGCTTGGCTCTTCTTCTCCCTTATTATGTTTCCCTGACTCCCATACAGGCTTCTCCTGAAAGCAGACTCTCTATAAATCAATGTGCATCCAGACTCCTGTTCTCAGGGTCTGTTTCCAGGGAACATGACCTATAACAGAAGTTAAGTCATTAGTTAATTGACTGCTGCCCAGAAGCCTCAAAGAATACGTGCCCAAAATTACAAAAAGCTTTAAGTCATGGACCTTATGGGTAACAGTGATTAGATAAAACTGCAAAAGATAAATCTGAAATGGCAAGGATCTGCTCTTTGTGGATGTGTCCAAAGAAAGAAGCTGATGGAAAACGATGAAATCTACCTTTACAAATTGGGCATTTTTTCATATCATGCTTCTCAAAATATGCTTCATATACCCAAGGGTAAATGTCCTGGGGGATTCATTTCACTTGAGATATTGGAGAAAAACACTTCCATATGAAAACACAGCAAGTACCTTATGGAGAAGATCACAAAAGTGACTCACAAAAGATCACAAAAGTAACTCACAAAATATCACACGAAATTTTTTTTATTTAAAAAATAAAACAAGAAGCATCAAATGAACTTCATGCTCCTGGTAAAAGGAGGTAAGCCGGTGGGAGAGGAAGATAGCAAGCTTCAACTCCTTGGCCATTAAGAAGAGAAGTAGAAAAGTTTGAGAAGCACTTCCTAAAATGTAACTAAAAATATTATTTTGGTATAAAATAATCTTACTATGAAAAGAATGGACTCTTCCTATTATGAAAAAGCTAATGTCTTCCAAGCATAGGGCCACATTAGTTTCATAAGCACATGTTCCCATAATACCCAGAGATCCGGTTTACCAAGAACAATTATTCAACGCCATTGTTTAACTTAGTTAACGTAAGATTGTATAAGGCAATAATATTGGTGCCAATGTTCCCCATGTAATTATGAAAATTGTAATTGCTGAGCATGACAGGAACACAGCAGGAACCCACTCCTTGGGTTATTTGTTCTCAAATCATGCCTTCTTGTGTTTATAGTAGGAGAGCAACATAGTTGTGAACTTTAAACTTTTTATGACTTTGGTAGACTCCAAAGGAGAATGAAAATATACACTGGCTATGTGCTTCCATTTTCTAAGGAAATATGGAACGTCAGGTAAAATGCACATTTCCAAATTGTTTCCTGTTAATGTGGTACATGCATATAAATGCTCAAGCTAATACAAATCCTTGCTTCCTCGGCTTGTTGCCATATAATAATATGTTGGGAAAAACTAAGCTGCCATTAATATGATCCCCAATACAAATTTATTCATGATATAAATATTCACACTCCATAATGAGATCAGACTTCTCTGGGTATAGGTTTTAACCATGTCACGAAAGAATGAATGGCTGAGTTTTGAGATCCATTAATGCTGGCAGTCTATTACTTAAGCTTTTGTTTGGAAGTGTCTTTTTATGATCTAAGACTCTTGAGGAATAGTATTTATAATTACGACCAGCCACAAACAAAGCTTCCGGAGTAAATCCTCAGTAAACAGGATCGGCATGTTAAAGGAGCAGGTTTTGATATGCTTGTTTTCAGACAGTAGGAAGGATGACATTCTTTGGAAAAATTTTTATTATCTATTTAAATATTTCCTTAGCAGAATAATGTCAGATGAACTCATTAGTAGAACATTTTGATTATCCATGTTCTCCTAAATATCCCCTGACCGGAAGAGGAGTTATACAACTCTGATTTAATGCAGTAACAATGGCAACCATTTCCAGCTCCCTCTTTTATCACAGCCCTTCAAAGGAATACAAAGAAGTCCAAATTAAAGTAAGTTCAATAATAATAATAATAAACACCCATGTTCCTCTTCCAACTTTTCTAAAGCCCTTCCCTATCTTTAAGCAAAGTTCACTGAATAATTATCTTATTTATGAAAGTGAAAGTAGAGGGATGTTTCTCTTACTAAGTAAAGGCCTTTATGTTTTGAATGTAGACGGCATCTCGAAACAGTCAAAAAGAAAGCGTGTTGAATGTCATCAACTCATTTCCTCCCACCCACTGTTTTAAATCGTTTGCTCAGTTCCAATGTATACTACACTTACATAAGTTGTTTATGAAGAGCCAAATTAATAGTCTTTGCAATTGTTTTCGTTGGAATTTGGAGAGCTGACAAATGAATTAGTAGAAAATGGCAATTCTACATGAATTAGCTTTTAAGTCTCCCTAAGAGGCTGATGCAGAACTTAATAAGAGACTTATTAGGAGAAGTAGGACAACTTAATTCAGATTGATTATAGACTTCAGTGAAGACAGCTGGGGTTCAAATGAAACCGAAAAAGAACTTATATGCACTTCAAAGTATGCTAAGCAGATGTCTGAAACAATTACTCTACACTGGCTTTTCAGAAGTTTCAAAGGCAGGATGGGAATATCATGGTGAACGAAGGTTCCACTTGCCTAAGTTGAGGTAGAGGCTTTTAAAACACACACAGCGCTCGCTAAAATCAGATGCCTTGGGTAAGAAACGGGATTCGACATTGCTGTCCTAAGTAATTTGCTTTTAGCTTTATAAACAAAGCAGGAGAAGCAAGAGAATTCATGGGAACTAAGGAATAAGTTCTCCCGGAACGTTAACTTACAATTTATTGTACACAGAACAAATAATTTGGTCAGGATTTTTAAGATGACGCACTCCTACCTTAGTTCCTAAGCTCTATTAAAGCCACCAATGGCCATTCTATTTAAAAAAAAAATAAACGTGACACTTGTAAAGAATGCAAGTGGGGCTTTACCATAGTATGCCTTCTTATAGGAATATTCCAAGATATTAAAGGCCAAATCGTATGCTCTTAAACATCACAGATGCATGCTTTAAAAAACGAGATTAAAAAAAATGGATAAAACCCAGGTTACTCTGTATGACATATTTAACCCAGTTTCACAAAGGCTTACATCTTTTTTGTTTATATTTTTTTCTCACCCAAAGGCTACTTAATACACACAGCATTTGTAGGAAAATAACAAAAGCCTTCACAGAGCAATTCATTAGCAGTTTATAACCATTAACAAAATATTGGGGAACTTTTCTTCTCCAACTATGGGCAGTACCCCTTGTTCACCATGGAGATATCATTTCTTTATTCAGAGTTGAGAGACCTCTCATATTTTGAATCATTCTTAGGGCTGCCCTGTTTGTGATGATTCTGTCTAACCTTGCATCCCATAACTATCAGAATGGATTATAAGCTTTCTCTATAAAACTCACATACAAGAAAGGGTTGAAAGTTGGTCATATAAATGACAAGTATAAGCAAAACTAATAAAACATTAGAACTAGAGTTAAGATGAGAAAAGCAGTAAAGGAAGAGAGAGCTGAGGGAACATGGCAGAAAGTTTCTATTATGCTATGTCACATTTCACATTCGCTATCAGGAGGAAACATACTTGCTTTTCTCAGTGTCAAGTCCGAGACAGCATTTCTTTGACAAATTTCTCAGATAAACCAAACCACAGGAACTCAGGATGGTTGGCCTGAAGAGATGCATTTGCCAGTTTTCTTCTTACAGTTTTAGATGAGAATGCTGAGCATACATAAGTCAGGATGGCATGGTGGCTTCATTATAGTCCCTGGTCTACTACACATGTTACTGCCTTGTTCTCAATGATAATTCCAAAAAGACTCAATCCAAATATTTCATCATGAGAACTTAAGGATAAACTCAGAGAATCCCTGTCTTTGACCTTTCGCAGGAAGAAATGTAAGTTAAAAGTCTGGTAAAAAAAAATAGAAAAGAAATAATTACATAGCTGAGACAAATTTGCATAATCCTAAATGGCAGCCTGGGGGAGTTTAATTATGGTGATGGTGTGAAAAACTGTGTTTCGAGGCAACAGGCATACTAAGGGCAGTGAAATATTCCTGGCTCAAGAATAATGTAGTACTTACTCTGTGTAAAGAGACTGGGGTAGATTAGAACAAAAAGGAAAACTTAGAGCGAAAACAACTCCTGAACTTTTTCTATACGGGAGCTGTCCTCAAGAACGAAAATGTCATATGTAGACCATGGGTTCCAAAGTCATTCTGCTTTCTTAAAACTTGCATATATTCTACTTACAGATATAAGTAGGGCACCTAGTGATTCAAGGAGCTCTTCCTACTCCCCATTACTATAAGGAGAGTAAGAGTATTTGTGCAGTCACAGAAGTGGTAGTGTTATTTCCAGTTAAATGAGAAATGACGATTGCATCCTTGAAATATTTGATAAGCGTATAAATCATGAATTTTAAAAATAAAGAGGCATTTACATTTTTTATTTTATTCTAGGGGTTACTCCTAATGGAAGCGCTATGTGGAAGGTTGAGATTCTCTTAGTGAGCTAAACAGTCAAGCCCGACACTGTGCACGTGTGTATGGATTTATGATATGTACGCTATCCTGAAGATGATTAGCCAGCAACAGTGCCACTTCCAAAGTGTCCTAGGACCTCGTTTTGCTTTTTTATCCATTCGCCAAATCGCAAAGCCACATTTGCTAATGAAATGACATAAGGCTCAATCCCAGAGAAAAACACATGCCACAGTTAACTTGTATAGCAACTTCTTTAACAAATAAGAAGAGGGTTGAGGTGGGTATTACAATAGAGTCACTAGGGGTGAGGAAAGTGAACTGAAGTCGGTAAATGAAATGCTCTTCTGGCTACATGCCTAGCTGTCAGTTTGGAGTTCCCTACAGCGGGGAGCCTCCGAGGGCTTAAATTGCTGAGTAGAAAAGTGGGAACAGTGGTTTGAAGTACTCTTTTACTCCTTTTCAAAGTAAGTTTTAGTTAATAAAATTCACTCCCTGTAAACTACCACCACCGAATCTTCAGAGTTTCAAACCCAGTGTGGTTGAGAAGCAACAGAGAAAAGGGATTTATCTGAAGCATTGGCAGGTACAAGCTCTTTTAGAAGGAAGAGTGAGTGCATCTAGGTTTTGTTGTTATTGGGATCAGGATAAGCATCTTACCAATTAAGTTGTGGGAAAGAGACCTGGTCTCAGGATCAAGACCAGGTAAGAGAAGGGAAGTGAAAGGACAAATGCAAATAGGCTTCACTGAGGGTCAGCTGATATTGGAGCTGTTCTACTTTGAGTGATTTTTTTTTGTTATTGAATCATGCTGCGTACATTCTCCATCCATACTCGGGATACTCCAAAGGCGCCTGTGTGGCAGACATGGCTAAGAATGAATCCCTTGCATCTGCTGTAAAGCCTATAGATTTGACCACTTAACTAATTTAGCAACTTATTTGGTTCCTTTGCGCCATTCTCATTTGTCATTTTTGGGGAAGATTCTAAAAAAGGTAGTTCCTATGTTTTTGAATAAAAGTGTCATTTTTAACGCTGAACAAATACAAGGTAATACATTTCAAAACATTATTTTAATTTCCAAGTAGCCAGCAATGTTAACCGTGGCTTTAATTGCAAGATAGAGGGTCACAGAATGTTAGGGTGGGAGAGATTTTCCAAGTTATATAGTCAAATTTGTAATCATCTTTTAAATTTCCACCTACTATTTTAATGAATTACTGATTTAATGAATTCAGTTCAACATTAGACCGTGGGTGTCATATGAGCAAAGGCCAAGTCTGTTTCATTCACAACTGCGTGTAATAGCACATTGTACAGTGACTCATAAACAAGAGTGGAGTGAACGAACAAAGAAGCAGAAGTAGGTTCTTTCATATGTTGTGGACACTGTGCTAGGAGCTGGACATTCAAATATACACAGCATGAACCTTGCTTTGGGGAACCTCGCTTTAAGTGACCAGCTACACTACATGGGAAACGTAAGTGTGATAGCTGAAGGGTGTGAGGTGACCTTTGAAAGCACTGACTGGGGGCCATTTTTCTAATTCCACCTGTTCTCTTTACTCCTTGGACTTCATTCTCAGGCAGGCGGTCTCCCGTGACAAGTTTGGGTTGGAGTTGGAAGACGACGGGTAATGTAGACACCCAGTGAAGAAACTTCATGCGCTCATTCGTTAACCAAATATTTAAAATGCAGTGTTTATCATTTGTTGTGATGAGCACCAGGGATTGTAGGGAAGTGCTGAATCACTCTATTGTACACCTGAAACTAATATGACACTGTATGTTAACTAATTGGAATTTCAATAAAAACGTAAAAAAAAAAAAAAAGGAAAGAAAGAAAACGCAGTGTTTATGAAATGCCAGAACATGGGATTAAAGATGGGATTGGCATGCAATTTAAAGAAGTATAATACAACAATCTGAATACCCCATGCTGGGGTGGACATAGAAGAGAGGAGAGAAAATAGAAGAGATATATTCAGAGGTAAAATGGCCAAGAGCAACTGGTAAAAATGTAGAAGGATTTGAGGAAGGAACTCAACTGTCAAGCCTTAGCAACTTGACCTTGGAAATGCAGAATAAAGGGCAGGTAAAAGGGGACACCAGCAGGGGAATGGACAAACATGAGAATGAATGACCTTGGTTTCAGAAGGGATGCATTTTGATTCTAATGACACGCGGGTGAAGAGATCTGCAAAGAGATCCCTCCTGGAAACTGAGATTTGTCACCATCCTCTCCACTTCAAATTAGTAGCATTTACACAATACAAAGGGCATTGAGCTAAGTTTAGAAACTTGGGTGTGCCAACATCTAAAGGATGGGGAGAGTTTCAGATTTGAGGAAAATAAAGGAAGAAGAAGAATGTGGGTGAAACAATGCCACAGAGGGCAAGGAAGAGGAGACCTTCCAGAATGAGGCTGCCGGCAAATATGCCAAGTGCGGGTGAGAATTTCACTTCTTTTGAATTTGAATCCGGGAGGGCTTTTGTTGGTTCTGACGCTAGATGAGTAAATAAACATGTTTTCAAGTTGCCAGTTTTCAAAATGATACTCCTAAATATGTATATTCTTTTGTTATAAATATATTTATCATCTTTGTGCCACAAGGGTATTTAACTTTGGTCTCGGGGACAGTATTCCAAATATATAATGATATTTCTTAATATCTGCAGTGGACTACTACAACTCAAAACTGTATCACATACATTGCCTTCTAGGGCAGCAGTAACAGCCTCAATCCAGAGTACCATAACTCACCCAAGTCATGTAATTTAGTTAGCAGAAAGGCCAAAGCCTAGACTCCTGGATCTTCATTAAGTGTTATGTTTTTCCCTACTCTGATGCTAAGTTTCGCAGAGTATGCATGGGCGCACGCGCGCACACACACACACCAGATCATATTAATACAAATGCTTAAATTCATCTCCTAATAACAAAATGAGAATGATTGTTTCACCCTGTAACTTTTTACTGTCTCATTCCACATTACTAAAGACAGAGATGATTAGATCACTATCTCCTCTTAGAGGAAATACTGCATGCAAGATGATTTTTGAATTTGTGAAAGACAGACTGATTTCTAAAGCTTAACGGCACTATTTTTAACTTTGTGAGAAGAAAATACTGCACTCGAGTTCAGATCAGAACCTCTTTCAAGTGTCTCAAAGAGCCCTGAAGCAAAGCAATAGATGGTACCTTGACTTTTTCGAGGTGATCTTGGAGAGAGTCAATGAGGAGATCGCCCACAGGCTGCCAGGATCCCTTGATCACCTCAGCCTGACGTAGTTTGAGGTCCAGCTCATCTGTTGCTTCCTGGAGTTCCTGGAGTTTTTCAAGGGCCTCGTCTATTTTTCTCTGCCAGTCTGCTGAGTGCAGGTTCAATTTTTCCCACTCAGTGTTGACCTCCTCAGCCTGCTTTCGTAGGAGCCGTGTGACATTCTGGGCTCTCTCCTCAGGAGGCAGCTCTAAATTGGTAATATGGCAAGGTTTTAGGCCACAGTCATTTTCATTAAAAAAAAACACAAAACACATTGTTGAAAAGGTCATCCTGGAAGAAAGAGTACAGTCTAACAAGAGGCCGACCTGCTGATTAATGGTTCCTTTATACGTTGGCATAAGTTTTGATAGTGTCCAGCCCAACTCAAGTCTGTCCTCCTGAGTGTATCTATTCTACCTTCTATCATTCGGATAATCCAAGATCCATTTAAGCTACTGGGTAGAGAAATGCACACCACAAACTCTAATTTACTTCAGTCAGGATCCGAAATTGAAAATTAGCTTGTAGTCTTTGTAACAACAGCATTCCTTCTCACAGATAATCTCTTTTGCTTATTATTTTCTAAATGTTTCAATAACTGATCACTAATTAATCTCTTTTACTGTTTATTTATGAATGTGCAAACAGATTTAGGCATGGTGGTTTATTATTCCTTCTTTTTTTCAACATCTATGCTTAATTTGAATCGATTCTATTTAACTTAGAAAATATGAGAGCTATCCAGACCCTGGCAGCAAGAATGGATGGGTCTCTCTGTCACCACTGATCCTTCTATCAATATGTTATTATAGTTCCACATTCAATTACCTCTGGGCTCCTGGTAGAGTTTCTCTAGTCCTTCTAAAGGCTGCTCTGTCAGAAATATTCGTACAGTCTCAAGAGTACTCATGATTACAGGTTCTTTCGTTTTCAATTCCCTCTTGAAGGCCTGTGAAATGAGATGAAAAGAAATGCTTATTTGGCTTGTGGCGTTCTTCTCAAAATTAATCCTGGGTGTTCAGAAGTTTGTTATGAAAGTCCCAGGTCAATTTCTATCTCCTTTATTTATAAACCGATAGTCACAAAATGATAAAGAAGGCTATATGGATCTTTCTGTTAATCAGGAAGCCATTGTGTGCATAAAGCTATTCTGGAGAGCATGGGGGGAAATTCTAAGATATGTTAATGCCTTTTCATTAAGATAAGAGTGATTTATTTGTACAACCCGACTGCCCAACTTGAGATCTGAACCCAAAGTTGCAAGATATACATTGTAAAACCCTAGCAGGGCTAATGAATACTTCATGCACCCAAAAGAATGGTTATCCAGAACCTAGGGAGCCTGAAGGGCCATTTGGAAGAACTTAGGTTGTACTGAAATGGACAACCAGTCCAATTCATAACCACCAGCTAATTTTCTCAAAATATCTGACCACAAATAAAATGAACTATTAACAGTAAACTATGTAAAAACTCAGTACTTCTGAAAAATACCCAATATGTTATCCACTGTGACTTCTTTGAGAATGGTAGACATGTTTTTGGGTATACTGGATGTAGGAATTGTGGGAATAGGTTTCTATAAAAGGGCAGGCCTAGAATTGGTCTCTTAGGGTCATCTAAGCTGGTTATCAGTTTTAATCTCTAATCTATAAATCTTCACTGATACAGGGAATTAAAAGGAAAGCAAAATGCATAGTTTCTGCCTTCAGGAAACTTCTGGATGAAAAGAGGGGAGAAAACTAGCACAGTAGACACAGAGTGAAAACAGTAAGCTTTGTACATAATTGAGTGCTAAGGCTTCCGAGACATCGTGTGAAGCTAGAACAAATTAACAGATACTTGAAAACCATCGAAGATACTCATTGACCAGATTCTGCCATCTCAGAAGTGAAGGTATTAATGCAAGTATTAAGTAGCACATAAACATTAATTGATCAGTGTAAAAGCAACAGCAACAATAATAATAATTACCCTGAGCTAAGGCTTAATTATTCATATCCTTTTTCAATTCTGCCCTATTTTTAGCAATGTTATCTAATGAATTTAAGTCCTGAGGGAAAATTTGTCTATATCTCCCTCGAACTTCAGATATACCATGTTGTAGGAATGCTCCAGAACTGTATTATATGATGCATTTATAAATAAAATCCTCACCATTCAGAAAAATCCTGAGTTTGATACTTTGCAAAATGATTCATCTTCCATAGTTATAATTCACTGGAGAGGTAACATGTTAAATTGAAATAATAAAATTCTTTTTAAAAGGATTTTATTTATTTACATAAGAGAGAGAATGAGAGAGAGAGCATGAAGGGGGAGAAGATCAGATGGAGAAGCAGACTCCCTACTGAGCAGGGAGCCCGATGTGGGACTCGATCCTGGGACTCCAGGATTATGACCTGAGCTGAAGGCAGTCGTTTAATTAACTGAGCCACCCAGGCACCCGAAATAATGATATTCTATAAATGAAATCTTAGGATTCAGTCTGTGGATAGGGATGGAGTTTCTGTATAAAGAGGTATTTTGTGTCCTTGAAATAATTGAGAGTAGGTATTATAATACAGAGTAGGCAGACTATTTACTCGGCTTACATGTAAGGCTGATTCTCCCTCTAATATTTCATTTGCAATGTGTGTGTGTGTGTGTATGTGTGTGTGCGCACATGCACATATGCACATGCACGTGTACATATATACAACTCTTGCTCATACATCTAATCTTCCAACTTCAAGAAAATTATTATTTTTCTAGTCTCTCCATTTGAACTTAATAGGAGGCAACTGATTCTGAGTTTACTACTACTACTAATAATAATTGCTCCCTTTGTTGAACTATGATGTGTCAGTGATTGGATAAGAAACTAGAAAAAAGTTGAATGCAAAACAACTCTTCTCATTTAGAAACTTGTATACAGTAGAAAAGTCAAACACATAAATAATTTCTTTATTTTTAAAGATTTCTTTATTTATCTTAGAGAGAGAGAAAGCACAATTGGACCTGAGCTGAAACCATGAGTGGGATGCTTAACCAGCTATGCTGCTCAGGCATCCCTAATTTCAGCACAATGTGGAAAGTGATATAGGGTTACACAGTATGGGAAAGGAACCTGGGAAAGGCTTCCTAGAGAAGATACTCTTCATAAAGAATTCTTAAGCAAGAACATGAGTTAGCCTGGGAAATGCAGGTTAGAGGCAGAGGAAGAAAAATGATGACAATAGAAGTATGAAGACAAAAGGACAAAATACAGTTATCTCAAGTAGGCCAGGTTTCTAGAACATAAAGTACAAGGAGAGGACATATCCAGAGATGAAGTAAGACTGTCATTACCTTAAACTTTATGTGACCTTTAACTCAGAAACTGAAGCTCAATCTCTGAGTTGCTAAGAAGTTTAGGTATTTCCTTGCAGGAAATCAGGAACCTTTGAGAGAATTTAAGCAGGGGAGTGGCACAGGCATGTGTGTGTTTCAAATAGATGTCCCTGACATAAATACAGAGTTAAGTATTTGAGAAGGGCAGAAATTCACTTAGAGAGACTTAGGAAGCAGTTGTATGAATTTAGTGAACGATTATGAGGATCTGACCCAGGGCAGTAGGTACAAAGAAAAGAAAAAAAAGGGGGTAGAGTAGGGAAATGTTTAGTGTGTAGATGTGTAGGAATTTGGTGACTAAACAGAGAGAGGAAGGAGCAAGGAAGACTTCTAGTTTCTAGGTTGAAGAAATGAGTGAATGCTGGGCACAACTGACCTACACGTGAAGAAATAAACTCTCCCTGATTTTTCAGCACACCTATAAAAAGCTCTGGCTCTTGAGAACCTTCCCATACCATGGGAACTAGATCTGCAGTCATGTGTCTAGTTAATTTCTCTCATCCAAAAGGACTGAATGGTGAGAGCCCAGAGTAAATTCCCAGGTTCAGCTCCAAGCCGTCAGCAAGACTGGAGTGGCTATCTCTTTAGGTATTTACAGTTTGGGGGGAAAAAAAGCCAAGACCTTGGTGACATTTCCAGTTTGTAAAATCTGAGGCATGTGGGGCTATCTGCCTTCTAGAACAGTTGAAGTTAAGACTCAGGCCTTTTATGTTTCTAAGGAGAACCTTTCAGGAGGAGAAGGGGACCCTCCTTCCCCTTTACAAGAAAGGAAAACTCTTCTTCCTTGTCTCTGGCCTTAGGAATATGCAGCTAGTCATGTAGAAACATTTTCCATGGCAAAGGCCAGGGTGGGGAGTGGCAGTGATATTCCCTCTTAGGTAACTAAAAGAAATCTGTGTCTGATCCAGAACACCTTGTGTGCACAGTCAGGATAAAATTAATGAAGATGAATATTAAAAACCCAATACTAATGTGAGGTGGGAATCTGTTTGGAGAACAGAGTAAGAGGATGTGATATGCCTAGTCTGAAGAGGTACCATTCCCTCTAGAAGGTAATAAGTATCAAAGTCTGATGTTTGAGGAGAAGAAAGGGAGATTCAGGAGCCATTTTCTCAGTTAACATCCACTGAGTGTCTATGATTATGCACAGAGATAAGGATTACCATTCCCTAAGTAGATGAGACTGCCCAGGCAGTGGAGTGGAATAAAGAGAAAATTCTGGAGAGTATACAAAATTTATGGGCAGACAGAGGACCTGGATCCCATGAGAAGACAAGAAAGAATGGAATGGTCAGTTAGAAAGCTTGGGGGAAATGAGAAATGTAGAACTATGGAAGAGAGAGGAAGAAAGTGACTGACAGCTCCCAATCATGACACACAAAAGTAAAGCAAGATGGGCACTGAGAAGCATTCCTTGGAATTGGCGAGAGCAATTTCAGTGGAGGCTGTTCACCTCAGAAGTAGGTTTACTTGAGGAGTGAGTAAGAGAAGAAGGAGTAAGTATTTTAGATGAACACTGTGCAACATATTTTTTTTTTCTGACAGGGAAAAAAGGAAGTCAGGAAGGAGAACAGAGCAGATTACAATGTAAAAGGAAGACATGTTCTCTTTAGGATAGGAAAGGTTTGCACACAGGGTGGAAGACAGAAACTAGCAGTAGGGTGACTGGGCATCCTGGTTCGTTGGGGACTGGGAAGTGTTTCACGAAGTGCGGCTTTGAAGGCTAAAACCAGGACAATCTCGTCCAAGCCAGTAAAGTCACCCTAGCAGAGAGGAATCTATTAAACACCTAGACTGGGGAAAGAGGAGATAATTTTTGGGTTAAAGTCTGTAAAATAAGGAAACAGATCTTAAAGGTCTCATCAAATTGACAAAGTCTAAGACACTGTTTGATGATGCAGCTCCATTGTTACAAGCGAACCCCTACTGTGAGAGACCCACTTTGTTTGCCCCTCGAGGTGTTGCCAAGGCCTCAGCACCATCACAGCTGCACAGTTCATTTCTTAAATATGAGTCACTGAAGATTAAAACGAGTCTAAAGAAAAGACAAAGGAAGTTCTGTCATTACAAAGATATAAGCACCATTATTTTTGCATCGTTGTCTGAAATTAAGAAAGTGGATGGAAGAGAAGGTTATGTGCTCTATCTTCAGCATTTGGGAACACGTACACGAAATATAAGAAAGGTTAAAAACCCCAGGAAAAAGGGAGACATAGTTGGTTTGAGACAATCAGAAGACAAAGAAAATGATAATGTTTCTCACCACATGGAAAAAACCATAAATAGGAGTATGTCATTTTTAGCATGGTTAGAAGGAAAGGTTTTCTTCCATTGTGCATTTAACAAATTGTGAGCATCTATCTGTACAAGCCACTGTCCTAGGAAAAAGGATCAGTGGTCCTTGTAGCATGGAGTTTGAAAGAGATAGGTTTTTTAAAAGATAGATTTTATTTATTTATTTATTTATTTATTTATTTATTTATTTATTTATTTATTTATTTTAGAGATGGGGGCGGTGGGGGAAGGAATAGAGGGAGAGGGACAGCAAACTCACACTGAGCACAGAGCCCAGTGTGGGGCTCGATCCTATGACCCTGAAATCAAGAGTTAGAAGCTTAACCAACTGAGCACCCCAGGTGCCCCTAAAAGAGATAGACTCATGTAGTAAATGCAAAAACAAAGACAACAACAACAAAAACAAGTGAAGATTCTGCTTTAACATAAGGGAAAACCCATTTTTCTGTATCTAAGCAACTTACCATAACCTGCATGTTATGAGAGCTCACTGCATTTCAAGAGGAAAGAAAACAGAGACCTTTTTAAAACAAAAACAAGAATATTCAATGTCAAGAGACTTAACTCTTTCTTAACTGTCTTGTCTCTCAAAGAAAGTCTAGTTGAATGATATCTATTTGCTATACTCTACTGATTTTGCCCCAGAGGATATGCTTAATGTTTTAAATTGGACAAGTTGGTTCATTCATGTTCTGATGTGAAAAAGAAGGAGAGGGAGAGAGAGAATCCCAAGGAGACTACGAGCTGAGTGTGGAGCCCATTGTGGGGATCGATCCTGGGACCCTGAGATCATGACCTGAGCTGAAATGAAGAGTATGATGTTTAAACTACTGAGCCACCCAGGAGCCCCAGGGACTGACATTTTTGAGAGAAAAGTTATACTGCTTTTACCTATAGACATTGTTCCCATTGCCATGGATATAAGTAGAAGTCCTTGCTATTCAAAACATAAGTCTCTTTCTTTCTTTTTTTTTTTAAAGATTTTATTTATTTATGGTGGCGCCTGGGTGGCTCAGTTGGTTAGGCAACTGCCTTCGGCTCAGGTCATGATCCCGGAGACCTGGGATCGAGCCCCACATCGGGTGCCCTGCTCGGCGGGAAGCCTGCTTCTCCCTCTCTCACTCCCCCTGCTTGTGTTCCCTCTCTGGCTGTGTTTCTCTCTGTCAAATAAATAAAAATCTTAAAAAAAATTAAATTATTTATTTTATTTATTTGTGTTGGGGGCAGAGGGAGAGGGAATCTTAAGCAGACTCTGCACTGCATGCTAAGCCCCATGTGAGGCTCGATCTCATGACCTCTAGATCACAACCCTGAAATCACAATCTGAGCTGAAACCAAGAGTTGGACACCTACCTGACTGTACCACCCAGGTGCCCCAGTTTGAATATTCTATAATCAACCCGTTTAGGTCATTAATTGGCCATGGGCCTGTTACACAGTGGCAGTTGGAGATAGTCTCTTCTAGGCATTGTTACTAATGATAAAAATTATAGCAACAGCTTGGCACATAGTGGATAATAAATATTGTTGAATACATAAAAGAACACCCAGTTAGAAGACCAGAGTATGTTATATGGAGGCCAGTTTGATTTAGATGCAGAACATGCTTGAGGGTGAAAGCCCGGGCTCATGAATTATCAGAGAAAAAATTAAATGCTGTCTATTGGGAAAAATTGAGAACTCTTATTCTGAGCCTATTCTTAGGTGCCAGAGCCAAAGCTGAGTGTAACCTTTGAGTTACTTGAGTGGATTTACCTAAAGAGGAGGCCCTATTATCTCTGCCTTCTTAATCGTAGTGATTTCTTCCCTGGAGGAGATGTTCATGTGCACATGTGCAGAAGTTTAATAGTTTGAATCGCTAGTTGGGGTTTTTCCTCTAGTCTGAAGCATTAGCTAAGAGACGAGAGAACGCTAGACAGACTGTAAAATTTAAAGTGATTCCAATGGTGCCATGCACTCAAAAAAATGCTTCCTGAGTGGGCATAGGACAAGGACATTAACATGGTCATATGTACAAATTGATCAGTGTTTTGGTTTTGTTATCCTATATTATCATGCTAGTTTCCATATTATTTCTACTTTTTCTCTATACCTCTTACGTTATTTTTATTTCTCATAAGAAAGTTGAATACATTCTGTCACCATAATGACACTCCTCACTTAAAGAGCCACCATATTTATTGAGTCTCAAACACATCACTGATACTTTACTTATTGGATGCTGATACAGGGACCACCAATGCCCAGTGAACTCGAAACCAGGGTCTTGGATAAGGGCAAGATCCAGAAATGTGGTTAACTGGAGTCAGGAATTTTGCCTCTAAGAATCTAAGGCAAATTTACTGGAAGAAAGGAATTTGAAAGAACAGAACAACAACAAAACAAAAAGACAAAAGATTCCCTTAATAATCATTTGAAATAGCTGGCATTAGAGAAGCTATGCAAATTGAGCATACGGGATATAATGAAAAGGTCAGATCAATTTGATTTTTTTTTATTGTGTGAACAGCACTTAACATGAGATCCATCTTCTTAAGAGAGTTTTAAGTGCATAATACAGGAGTGTTAACTCTAGGCCCTAGGCTGTACCACGGATCTCTAGAACTTATTCCTCCTACACAATTGACACTTTATATTGAATAACAGTTCCCATTTCGTCTTCTCCTCAGCCTCTCACAACCACTCTTGCACTCACTACTTCTAAGAGTTCAACTACATCATCTTTCATTTCCAGTCCACTTAAAAGTGAAGACAAGAGACCGCTGTATCAGATACATCTAGCTATTGTTTCAGAGAGTCAACAACACGGACAATAGCAATTCATAAGTGAGACTGAATCCATTTCAAACAAAGTTGAAAAACAAATGGATATATTTCAAGCCTGAAAATGTTGTTAAAAATCTAACAGTATTCAGTGAGAAAACATTTTTGAGTGTTTGGTGGGGGGATGTGGTTAACTGACTCCTTGTTGAGATTAATTTTTTTGGAAGTCTTTTAAGCTAAAAGTTGCGTTCACTGATTTCAAAGGCATGGGCTAGAACAGAGTCCAGCCTGCTTGCAGATCTGTGATACTATGGAGGAATAGTTTAGTGCCCACGCAGCATCTTGAACAGCTGTTTGACTCTCATTGGTAGGCCTGGGTTGCTTCCAACAACCACTGGGGAAGTCACTTCCTACTGACAATAATGCTATTAAGTTCTCAGCTGACCTTGAGAAATCACTGGTGAACACTCAATCTGTTCTCATGGTCACTTAGAGAATTAGGTCTTAGTTCAATGAACCTAAACCCTAAATTTTGGAAATTCCTTCTGAAGCAACAGTACAGATAACTGGATTATTAGAAGACCCTGTGACAAGTTAATTTATATCCATTCTCAAGAGGCTCAGCCAAAATCCAAGATTGTCAAGTGTAAGTGGTGAATAATTTCTGAATCATACCATTTGTCTCTGTCTATCAATATAATCCAAAAATGGAACCTTTGTTTTGCTTCACATACATGCCCTCATCCATGATTATTTCAAAGTCTTTCCCATGTCCATAAATGGTATCAGAATTTCCCCAGTTGTTCAAATCAGAGATTCAGAGTCATCCTTGACTCTTCACTTTCTCTCATATTCCACATCTCATCTCTTGTAAGTTCTATCAGCTCTACCTTCAAAATAGATCTTGAGTCAAATACTTTTTCATGATGTCTATCATTTCCACTCTAAGCCAAGTCATCATCATCTCCTTCCTAAATGAATTCAACAGCCTACCAACTTTCTCCCCACTTTCAGTTTTGCTCCTCCTACTGTCAATTCTTCATAGAGCAACCAGAGTCAACCTTTGGATACATGACCGCAGATCACACCATCCTTGCTTATGGTCCTCTAGGGGTGCTGCATCACACACAAAATAAAATCGACTCCAAACTGTTTCCGATAAAACCAATTATTATCTGGCTTTGCCACTCTACAACATATCATTAGCCCATCCAGCTATTCCTTGAGCACACCAAACCTGTTCTTACATCTGGGTTTTTGCATTTGCTGCTCCTTCTGCCTAAGACATTCTTCACTCAAGGTCTCTGCGTGGCTCAGTCACTCAGACCTTTGTGCAAATGAATAATAACCTTCTTGGGTAGGCCACTATCTCTCATTTTTTCTCTGTTTCTGTTTTGTTTATTTTCTCTTTATAGCACTGACTTGATAGGAGTTTATATGTTAATTTATTGGTTTACTTCATACTTTTCTCTGGAAAATCTGAAGGTCTGTGCAGGCAGAGTCTCATTTTGTTCACTTCAGCCCCAGCATAGGGTAGGCCCTCAATAAATAATTGCTGAAAGAATCAATACACCCTAGGAGTCTGAGTTATGGCACAGTTTTTCCTAAAATAATTTTTTTTGGGGAAAAAGAAGTACACAGAAAATGATCAGAAGGGTTCATCTGAAATTAAATGAAGGTGCAAAAGTGCCATGTAAAGGCAAAGTCCTATACAAACATTATTTTAAGAATATTTTTTAAGATATTAATGTTTTGAAGTGGTTAGAAAGGGACTTTGGTAGGGAAGTTAATTTGTGAATTATTCACATTTTATTTCATTATACTTGTTAAAGAAAAGTGGCAAATCCTAGATGGGTCCGTTCTCAAGTTTTGATGATATAGCTGTTTTCAGAAGACTCCCTCAAATGCCTAGAAATGTAGTTCTAAAAATAATTTTAAAATCTTTTCTATTCAGCATTCCTAAATATGACTGCATTAAATATGAAACTTACACAAAAGTAGCTTACTCCATTAGGGATGAAGAATAGATCAAAAAGATGTCTATTTCCAAAGTATTATTTACATTTTTATTTTTTCTTAATTTAGTTGCATTTTTTAATGAAATTTGTGCTTTTCACTTAAATTGTGAAATTTATTAGTGAGAAGTTACTTTTGAGATGTTTTATTACCTTAACATCTGCAAGCTCTGTAGCCATGTTCTCCTCATCCCCACCTGATGCTGTCAACTTTAATTTTCTGTGTTTTTTCTTTATCAGTCTTGCTAGAGCTTGTTGCTTTTCTTAACCTTTTTAAAGAATAAAGTTTGGCTTTGTTGAGGAAAAAAAAGGATGTCAATTTGTCTATTTCCTCCAACATAGCAAAGCAGACAGCAGAGAGGAAATAAAGCTAAAAGTGAATTTGTAGGTGAACCAAACTTGTTTAGAAACTCTAAGAGGCCAGGTCATCGAATGTTGGAATGAATTACCCTATCACAACCCGTTTTTGTTGTTTTTCAGAGGTGCTAGGGAACAAAGTATTTTTTTTTAATACAGAGCTGACTTGAATCTTAACATTCACAAATGGCACCCAAAGACCTATTCTATTTCTGTGGAAAGAAAACACAGGGAACTCATCAAGCTGACACACACACTAAAATGTACCCAAAGGAAGCAGGCCAGCATTGAAAACAGAATTAGCTTAAATAAATGTATAATCAACAGCATAATTCCAGAATAATTTTATTCGATTTCTGAACCTCTCCCTCACTTCGGGGTGACTTCTGAGGAAATCAAACATGTATAATATACGACCTGACAAATGAACAAGTAAACTACTTTATTCAAGCCTTTTCATTTGTCAACAGCTTCCATGCAATAATGGCTTTCTGTCCACTGTTTTAATAATGTATGTATTGATTACTTGCATCTCAATCTTAACCAGAAAAGCTCAGGAAGCTGTGAAGGTGTCCTTAATGGTCTCCAGGGAAGGAATTACAGAGATTTTTAAATTGAAAGATGAAAGCCTAATGACAAACAATTTCATTAGCACAAATGCAAACAAAAAGTCATTACCTACAGTGTTCTTATAATCAAGACCTAATCTCCATTTGGATTTGGGGTCAGACAAAGGGAGTTAAATAAGCTCATGGTTTATTGCATGGTTTATTAGAAATTTCCCACTATGATTTGCTCCTTTAAAACTCTCTCTAGGTTAATCACAGAAGTAGACAAGTAATAAATATCACTTTAGTGACTGCTCAAGTAAAACAAAGGAAGTCAGTTTTAAAAAATATATCTGGACCAGAATAATACACACTAATTGAAAACGAGTCAGTCTGGTGAGGCAAGTAATGAGGAACCGTAAAAGCTGGGATAATGTATGCAAAAGATATAAAAATTGGTCCGTTTGTATTTGCTAAGGCATGTTTGAGCTTTAATTATTTATAACACTTCACCGCATATATAACATTCTTTTATTAATTAGG
Source organism: Spilogale gracilis (assembly GCA_004023965.1). Lineage (NCBI taxonomy): Eukaryota > Metazoa > Chordata > Mammalia > Carnivora > Mephitidae > Spilogale > Spilogale gracilis. The sequence goes on from PITA01000017.1 coordinate 43,952, forward strand.
CCTGAGAGTCATTCCAGTTGCGGTTGTTATGTTGCCCAGCTGGTTTGGGGAGAACAAACATCCACTCCCATGGCTGTGAAAATTGCTTTGGGAAGTGAGCCTGTGGTCCCTAACTACCTGTGTGGACTGTTCTGGAATTTTACCTACAAGAAAACCATACACCCCTCCATCAAAGTTCTCGAGAATGACTACATATTTTTGCTTTAAGAGTATACGACATAACAATATTCTGCTATAAAATGTTATCATTAATCTGCAATGATATCCAAAGATACTATAAATTACCTCTTTCATAAACATTATGATTTAGAGAAAAAGAAAAGGAAAAATGTTTTCTATAGCTTCAACTTCTGACATTCTAATGGGATTTCGATTCCCACAGAAAGCAACGACCAGGGGCATTAATAATTTACAATAGATAGCGAGCAGGGGATTTGAAAAAAAAAAGTGACACACCAAATACACGGGGAGTAAATTTATGGTAACAAGTAACCCATCTTGATACAGAACATTCTATATCCACAGTATTTAAATCCAGAAACCCACAGAAAGCAAGACAATTTATAATCCTAAGACTGTAGCAGTATAAAACAAGTCTACAAATACAAAATCTGTCAAAGACTAGATCTTGACAGAGTTTTGCACTGATTATGTTTTCTTTCCCTATTCCTGAGGAAGTTCAGAAGATCGCATAAAGAGACCCAGTTTCAAGGATTTTTCTTTGTTCTTCTTGCCAACAGGCACCCAGAGCATTACTAACTAGACAGGCATTCCACTTCAACTCTAAAAGGGCTATTGCATAAATGTGACAGAACTCTGGGTAAACAGGGTGCTAAATTGTTCTCTCAACAACACTTTGGAGTTGATGATGTTCTCTGAGGGAAGAAGAGTGTTTTGTGAAAAGAAGTTTTCTTAAGGATACAAAGAGAAGCTTGTGAAAACACTGGGCCAGACCACAAAGTAAAAACAATGGGCATCAAAGTAGCTCTCCATGGTACACATGGATGCTGAGTTGGGAATAAACAGAAAAATCCTGCAGTGAGGAAGGAGCATCCCTCTCTCTTCTTTCTTTCCCTGGCCTTGGTCTCAGTAAACTAGAGAAGAACCAACAAGGTTAAGATCAGATCACTGACTTATTTTCTGTCTTTCTCCTTCCCTTCTTCCCTTTCTTCTTTAAATCATTTGTTTGTTTCTTTACCTATTTAGTGTCCACCCTGCACTAGGCACCTTATAAAGTGCTGGGTATAAAAATGACAAACCTCTCCCCAAAAGAAGCCTTCTTGGAGCACATGGTTTAGTGGAGGTGATTGATATGAATCAAATATTTATACATCCATGTGATGACAAAGAATGATAATCTGCAGAAGAAAAAGTGGACTGTGTATGAGATCATGTAGAGGAAGAGCTGATCAAATGTGGGCAGCAGGGAAAAGCTTGCTTGATGTCTGAGCCAAGGTGTAAAAGATGATCAGATGTTAGCCAGGAAATTATGAAGGAGTGTGTGGAGGTGAAAGGGGCTTCAGACAGAGGGTCAGCACATTCCAAGCACCACCTGAGAAGAACACAGAGAACTGCAGAAACCAAAAGAAGGTGGCATGGCTCATTGCCAGAGGGCAAGAGGTAGAGCAGTGAGAAAAGAGAAGGTTGGGGTCCTTGCTGTGGATTTTGGCCTTTTCTCCATGGCGTGGAGAAGCCACCAAAGAGGGCTAAGATGAGGGGTGACATAATTCAGTGTATATTTTTACATAAATTATTCTGACTGAAATATAAAGACGGCACTGTAGGGTGGCAAGAGTACATGCAGAAAGGTTAAGAGAAATGGTCTTCTGTAACTATGGTGATGACTGTAGTAGGCAGAGTCATGAACTATTTTGGAGGCAAATTGACCCAGTGACATATTGGGCTCGTCCAAGGAAGCCTTGTTTTGTCATCCTGAAAAAGTGACTGTACAGGTCTGCTCCGTTGTTGTGTGCACAGGGGAAAGTATTTAGTTAGAACTTCCAAGCTTTGGGGTTTTGCAGATGGCAGCCACAAAAAGATGATAAGGCACAGGGTCTTAGGGTTTTGGGAAGGAGTTAGTCAAATGTTTTATAATTGAATCTAAGTTATATTTGGAGGGAGGTGAAGATAGAGGAGCAATGGAACTAGCGTCTAGAACAGTTATCCGTGGGCTAGAAGTCCTGAGAACTCAATGAAGGGTAACAGATGGGTATCTGAACAAGCTCACTAGCCAAGTGGTCTTAATTCATTTCAGTCTTGTGCATGTTACCCATAACTCTAGCATCAGCATCTCCCAAAAGCATGTTACTGGTCATGGGATTCCTGCATAAAAGGACTGAGAATAAGTACTAATATTTTACCGCTGTTACCAAGTAACAAATGCCAATAACCAGGGATAGTGAGAGGTTATTCATAATGAGATGCTGGCTAGTAGGGACTGCAAAAATTATTTGGACCAAATTCCTCATCTTCACAGCTGAAGAGCAAAGTAGCAATCACAATCTAACTTATGGAGGAGTGTGACTACAGTCTCTCCTGACTTCCAGTGTGCTTGTTCAATGATTCATCTTTGGTTTCTAGAATTAGACTAAAATTACACCTTTTGTAGAAAGTCTGTCTCACTTCTTTATATCATATAACGCATTCTATTTAAAATGCCCTTCTGTCTCAATGAATGCTCTTCTACACATACAGCAGAGTGTTTTGACTATTTATTCAAAGTTAGAACATTTAAAAAATGTCACTATTATATTCCACCCTACCACAGAGCTACTTTAATGTTCTGAATTTTATGAAGGGGAACAGCTAAAGAAGAAACTGTCAGTTTCCTTGGCAACTTTTTTCAGAGACTCCTGGATCTTCCCTCATGGTCTCTTCTCTTTGAGTAATCTTCTATGTCCTCTTCTCTGGAATAACATAAACCCTTGACTTCTCTTCTAGATGCCACCTTCGGCTGTGTCTCCACAGAGATCTTTCTTTAAGTGTCAAACATATAAAAGTGCTACCAATTTATCAATTCTGTAGTTTGTTAGTCATTTCCTTGGTTTGTTATTCATTTCTGTTCGACTGCCTTTTATTCTCATTTCAAAAACACTTATAAGTATGCAATGTATGCCAGACACTTCAGTAGGTACTAGGGTCTTAGAGATGAGCAAGACCAAATCTCTGACTTTCCCACTCAGAGATTAATAGGGAAAATGGAAATATAAGAAAGAGCAGAACAGAGAGGGAAAGAGAGAGAGAGAGAGAGAGAGAGAGAGAGAGAGAGAGAGAGAGAATTGATCATTGTTAGAGGATGCTAGTGAACAACTTGTTATTCTGAAGGTTGATAAAGTATCCTGCCTATCATATATGAACTGTATACTGGGTGCCCAAATAGTGGATGAATGACTTTTATTTTCCTCTGCAGAAGTACGCTGGCTAATAAATGAAGATGAAAGTGTAGAAATAGCCAATTATCATACAGCAACCCCTGGTCATTGATCCTGAACAGCTGCCAAAATCATACATGCAAAAGAGAAAACATTATATACCTCCTGATGATGGAAGCATACACAACCATCTATGAAGCAATCTTACCAAAAAAAGTCAAACCTGAATCTGATGAAACCTACTGAACTATACTGTTTAGTGCGGCAGCTATGAATCACACGGGGCTACCGTGTGCTTGAAATGTGGCTAGTCTTAATTGAGCTGTGATGTAACTACCTTTTTACAGTGTCCATTGAAATGACAATATTTATAGTTCTATAGTTACATAAGATATAACCATTAGAGCAAACTGGATGAAATGCATAGGGAAACTGTATGATTTTTGCCAATCACTGTGCATCTATAACTATTTCAAAATAAACATTTTTACAAAATGTATTTAAGAGACAAATTAACCAAATGCAATGTGTGATCCTTACTTCAATTCTTATTTAAACAAAAAACATGTGAAAACATTTAAGACGTGTGTGTTAAAAGTGGAAATTTGAATAATGCTGGGATATTTGTTAGAATAAAATCACTGACATCTAAAAAGCACTATCATAGCCATGTAGTCTCTTTGAAAGAGCATATCCTTAATTTTTGGGATATTTTCTCATTTATTTGTGAATTAAATTATCCATGCCTGATATTTATTTCAAAATAATAGAGGACTGGTAGAGATCTAGAAGAAGTAAGATCAGCCATGAGCTGATAATTGTTGAAGTCTTGATGGGTACATGCCTGTTTATTATAGGATGCTTTCCAATTTGGTATATATTTTATATTTTCCATAAGAAAATGTCTTTAAAAATCGCTAAAAGAGAAGGGCAGCTTTTTAGAGGGTATTATTCATGCGGATGCTTTTGACATTTAAAACAACAATGGCCTGGATTATTGATAATTGACCCCTCAACTAGCGAAGTGAAGATTTCTAGTCAATTTAATTTTCAGTCAAGACGCATTTCAAAACTATCACTAAAAAAGTTTACTAGATGCAAGGCACTAGTCTTAAAAACGTCCTACCCTGTGTACATCATTCTGCTTCTGAACTGCTGGAAAGTCGCCTCCGATGGGTGCCTGCCGGCTTAACTCATCATCTTTCAGCTGGAGCCATACCAGAAGTTCTTGGAGAGAAAGGTGCAGACGCTTCCACTGGTCAGAGCTGGCTTCCAAATGAGACCTGAAAAGCAGCAGGAACACACTGAGTCAAAATATCTAGAAGGGTGCTCGATGAGTCTAACAATCCCACTGAAGGTACGTTGGTTTGACTCATTCCATAATAGACAAACCTATCATGAACTGTCTAGCAGTCCTCAGTAAAAATCTAGCTCTCTGCTTTTGCAAGCCATATAATGGGGCCGTTTTGATAGCAATTTTGAGGGTAGACAGTGTTTAGAACTATGTGTATTTCCTCATGCAGAATTCTGAGACTTCTGGCATGAAACATACACTGGAATGGATTGCTTTTCGTAGTGTTGCAGTCAATGATTCTTAATGTTTCTGGTAGAAAAAAAAAATGGCTCCTCCCGGTGACTAATATAAACCACTCAGTTTTCAAGTGACTCACACTAGTACTGGAATTCTTCCTGTTTTGAGAAATGCAAAGGTCTCCCCCTACATTTTGACTTTTCCATTTCTGCACTCTAGGCAGCCTCTTCCATTGACTCCTTCCATCTGGCATCTGTTCCTTTCTGCTCTTCTTCCCATATGCTTCTCCTTTTCCTCTACCCTTCTGTATTCGTGTGCACCTGGGATTTGTTTTCACCAAGTTCCAACATTTTCCGCTTTGTTTCCTTTGTGTAAAATGCACCGAGACAACAACTCACGTGGAAAAGTAAAATCAGACACTTGCCTGAAAGCCTCCCACAAACATGAATAATTTAGGCAGGAGAATGAGTGCTTTACCATCAACTGTATTTAGAACATGTTAATCTGTAGAAGCCATTTAAGAATATACGAATGAATGATCTGTACTATAAAATCCACATTTCACTTGAGGATGAGAAGCTAAATTAACCAAATAAATCATCATGCGGAAAGCAAAGAAGAAACGTGGAATGTTAGCAAAGCTCTATCCTCAGGTAAATCAAGAAGTATGCAGCATTACTTACATATTATCAGCAATTACTAATTAATTCATAAAAAATAATGCTGTCTATAACATTAATATAATATAGTCTCTAGTGCTGCAAAGATTGAGGTGGAAAGCAACCAGGTGGAATAACATTTCCCTTTGCTGTTGGATAACATAGCCTGACATTTCAGATACAATTCTTCTGCTGGTCTTAGTCAAACAGAATCTCCAAATAGTGCCTGTGCGCTGGAATTAAATTGTACTAAACTTTCTGAGGGATCGTTTTCTTTCTGAAGGATGACAGTTCCAAATTTTTAAAATGTGCACATACAATGACCCATAAACTTAAGTTAAAAAATTATATTAAGGAAGTAACTGGAAGGTCATACAAAGATATAGGTAGAAAAATTGTTATTTATAGCATCACTTGCGATTGACACAAAGTAGAAACTTAAATATTCCATACTAGGGAATCAATTACATATATAATGGTGAATTCATGCAATGCAATGTTCAAATCCTATGAATCCTACCCGCTGTTCAATGTGATGGCATCAGCAAGTATTTAGGGATATGGAAGTGATCACCCTGTCAGTTGCTAAGTGAGAAAACAGCTTCCAAAAGTGTCTATAATCTATTTTTATACAATGTTCGTGTATGTGTGTATATTTGCGTGTACACACTTGACTGTGCACAAAAGAATTCTGAAGTGGCAACTAGTATAGCCCTCAGAGGTGGGTTTAGAGCTGATTTATTCCTTCAGCTTTGTATTTCAAGTTGTCCAAACTGTCTTTCTATTTTGAGCAATACAAACGTTGTGTCCAGAAAAACAGAAGGCATTTCCATCAGAAGAACCAAACCATTCAAGACACCATGGGCATTATTAGCTAATGAAGGAATCCGGAAGTACCTTAAATACTACAGATTCAATAGAAGAGCGTGGACCACGACTGCTTCTGTTCCCTTTCTCTTTCACTTACCGCTCTTCCATGATAAGCCCAAGAGAGAATTCCTTATGCAAGATGTTAGCTGTTTAATGGCATGTAATGCCTCCTGGTTACAAGGATTCCCTGGGGTGTCTGGAATTTGCAGCATGGTCCCCTTGAGGGTGAGTAGGATGTCAAGCGGGATAATGTGGGAGGGTAGACGGAGAGAGGCATAGTCCAGATGTGGAAAAGCAGCACATAGGAGAAGAGGCTCTGCTTAAATAAAGAACTTTTGAATGCCGCTATGTCTCCATAAGGCCTTGGGAGTAGGCAGAGTGAAAGGTAAGCAAGAAGGCAGAGATGCCTAACGCTTGGCCTCCCTGTGTGGGGCGGAGGAAACAAAACAGCCCTGTGGTGGAGGGGTCTGGAGGAAGACAAGATGCAGAAAGGCAGGCTGCCCAAGGTGTGGTGTCCGGCTGCAGCTTCATTCACACAAGGCACTGCTACAACCCTGGCTCAAGGTGAAATGGGGTTGACTAATCATTACCGAGTCAATGAAACCCTTTGTGTCCCCAGGAGGGAAACAAGGCTCTGAGACCCAGGCAGTTCAGATCTAAAGGATCTAAGAGAAATTTCAGAGCAGGAGGCAGGGAGATGGTTAAGAGCCAGGGAGGCAGGACAGTCCAGAGAGTTAAAAGAGGAGCAGAAGAGGGACCCAGGATATCGTGTGACACAAGGCTCTCAGGGACCTAGAATATGGAGGTAGGTAACATTTTGGAATGTTTGATTACCTTAACTCATACCAAATGACTTTCTTTTCCTTGCTAATGCATGAGAGTGGTGACACAAGAACAGAAGCAGAAGGCTCAAAAAGGACAAGGGATACTGGGAAAGGGTGGGACAGGAAAAAGGCAGCTAGATCACGGCTCCTGACTAAAACCCACACTTACAAAGATAACCATCCTGAAGGCCTGGTTCTCAGACTTCAGGGGACATAAGAAACCTGCAAATGGCTTGCGCTCCGTCCGGACTCCCAGGTTCTGCCTCCAGACTTTCTGTACTTCGAACAAGAACCCTCACAACTCAGCAGGGGGACTCCAGGACAGCTCTTAAAGAAAGAATTTCTGGCAGTATTTCCTGTATGCCCTAAACATTACTGGTCGGTCTCCACAGGGCGAAGATGGCATTTGTCAAGGACGCGATCTTGAAGGCGATCTAAATGTAATAAAACACCACAAGCTCAGAAAACATTTTCTTTGGCTACGCTAAGCTTCTGAAGTGTCTTCAAGACACATTTCTAATGCAATTGTTGGAAGGAGCTGCCCTATTTTTATTTTCAAGATCTTCTACCAAATATTTCTAAATGATTAACCTGTGTTTGTACTGGGAACGTCTCTGTGGAAAATGTTTCTTTATTTGTAATGACTCTTTTTTTCCCCTTCTTGGTTTTATCATAGGCCTCTAGGGCTGGAAGCAACCTCAGGGATTTTTGTTCAACCCTCTTGTTTTGCAAATGTGGGAGCTGGGATGCAAACATTTAAAGACAGCGCTGAGGCACCTCACTTGAGCTGTCATATTTAGACACGGGAAGTGGAAACTGCAGACCTTTCTTATGTGAGGAAATCCCCAACATTTGTGGTTTTCAGGAAGTGCTTTGGATCCCTGAGCAAAAGCCTTCCTGCTGATTGGCAATGTACTCTATTTACCCCTACCTACTCCTCAACTGAAAATAAATGTGGAGGTTTGAAGGGGCATACTTAGCTCCTATCCATCTTCTTTTTTTTTTTTTTTAAGATTTTATTTATTTGACAGAGAGAAACACAGCCAGAGACGGAACACAAGCAGGGAGAGTGAGAGAGGGAGAAGCAGGCTTCCCGCCGAGCAGGGAGCCTGATGGAGGACTCGATCCTGGGTCTCCGGGATCATGACCTGAGCCGAAGGCAGTTGCTTAACCAACTGAGCCACCCAGGCGCCCCATCCTATCCATTTTCTGTTAATCTTTATTAATGAAGACAAGAGCTGAGGGGCTACCAGCTTTTAACAAGGCAAGTGTTGATCTTTAATAAGCAGATGTCTACAACTGGTAAGGCTGAGGTAAAACGTAGAATGATACAATGTTTGTGTTTAAGGAACCCTTCGGCGTCAGGGTGCTAAGAATTATAGGGGCTGCTAAAGTGATTGCTAGTTCTCTACACAGAGGCATTTCAAATGTCACTGGGTTGATGCCTAATTTGAAATTCTTAATAACACTTTACTCTGAAAGGCATGTATTCTTAAAGCAAAATGTTCTACATTGAATTCATTTTTCACTTTGACTTCTTTTATAAAACCAGTGATGTCCTTCTGTCTATCCTGGGTGCCCTTGTGTAATAAGATAGCACTTAAGCATATAGAAAGAGAAGGTAAGAATACAGAAGTAATAAGGAATCATTGACATAAAATGGGAGCTTTAGGTGCTTTAAATAAAGATAAGGAATTAAACTCAAAGAGAAGTAAACTTTTTTTTTTTTTGTCCAGCTGGGCCATGAACTCCAACTTGCAAACATAATTAACATTCCAAGAGTAAGAGAAAGGAGGTCAGAAATAGTCAATGTCTACGTTGCATTTTTTCTTCCTCAAAAGTAGAAAGAGTGTGCCTCCTTTTGCTCTTTGTTTATTCTCCATCACAGAAAAACCTCTACGCTATTCTAACTTCTAATACCGATTATTCTCTAACAGTTTTATTTCCGTTGTGGACTATATCATGTTGGTAGTCTTGCCTCTCAAATTAGCATTCAGAATCCCATAAAACTGAGTATTGGCATGTAACATTCACAAGTTTTTCTCCCCAGCATGAAAACCTCACAGAATGTAAATTTTGCTGAAATGATGTTGACAACATATGTGTTTTTCACAGTTAATAGTATATACAATAACCTGGAAAATATAATGCGGTGACAGATTGAATTGAAATCTACACAGATATTTCTTATGGAAAAAAATCACTAGACTGCTTTCCAAATTATTAATATTTTCAAAAATAAGATACAAAGTTGTAGAAATGGAATATTTTAGAATGAGAAAACACCTTTTTGACTGATCACAATTCTGATGTTGGATAATGTCATCAATAACTGTGTGTGTGTGTGTGTGTGTGTGTGTGCACATGAGTACACATATGCATGTAAGTACAATTTTTTTACTTTATTTTTCTCCTACCTAAAACTGTTGGTGTTTTGTTTTTGTTTGGTGGCACTCAACTCTCACTGAGTGTTTACTTCTCCTTATACCTCTTAGACACAATGTGATGTGATAATGCATATGGAACAAATGGCATACGCTTTCCTTGAACTAAATTATGAGATGGTACCATATAATTTCAGTTAAAGCATTCTTTTCTCTTCAAGACATCTTACTTACTTTTTCTTACACCATATCTTTGAATTTAATCAGTGCCATCAGGAAACCGATGTAGAAAGTTTCAAAGCTTGCCTAGATTCATAAAAAGTAACTGCACGATTAAAAATAATAGGTTGGTAGAATTGCTAGGGAAATTGAAGAGACCGCCCATGTCTCTGATTAACTCTGAAGCAGTTAGTAATGAGCCAGAAGAGAAAGTAGGTCGCCCAAATGCCAGTCTAAAACTCCTTCTACTCCACTCCACTGACTCATTTAGAGCTTGGATAGATTAACCAGACAGAAAGTCAATAAGGAAACAGTGGCTTTGAATGACACATTAGACCAGATGCCCTTAACAGATACATACAGAACATTCTACCCCCAAACAGCAGAATATATTCTTTTCAAGTGTACATAGAAGACTCCCCAGGATAGACCACGTGATAACCCACAAAACAAGTTTCAAAAGATTTCAGAAGACTGAAATCATATCAAACATCTTTTCTAACCACAACAGGATGAAACTAGAAATCAATCACAAGAAAATAAGTGCAAGAAACACAAACACGTACAGGCTAAACAACATGCCACTAAACAACCAATAGGTTGATGAAAAAGTCAAAGAGGAAGCCAAGAAATACCTGAAGGCAAAGGAAAATGAAAACTCAGCGGTCCCAAACCTTTGCGATGCAGCGAAAGCAGTTCTAAGAGGGAAGTTTATAGCGATACAAGCCTGCCTCAAAAAGCACAATCTCAAATAAATACTTTAATCTTATACCTAAAGGAAGTAGAATAAAGCCCACAGTGAGTAGAAAGTAGGAAATAATAAAGATCAGAGCAGAAATAAAATGAAATAAGAGACTTAAAAACAATACAAAATATAAATGAGACTGTGAGATGTTTTCTTTGAAGGGATAAATAAAATATGAACTCTTGAGTCAGACTCGTCAAGCACAACAAGAAGGAATCACTATTTACCTGGCAGGAGAGCTACCATGATCACACAAAAAGGAGGAGCACTCGAATAAAAGCAGAAATGAAAGAGCAGTTACTATGGACATCACAGAAATACAAAGGTTTGATTATAAAAGATTAGTATTAAAATTATATGCCAACAAATGGGACAACCTAGAAGAAATGAATGAGACTCTGAGACTGAATCAAGAAGAAACAGGAAATGTGAAGAGATTCCTAGCAATGAAATTGAATCGGTCATCAAGAAACTCCAAACAGACAGAAGTTCAGGACCAGATGGTTACACAGGTGAATCCTACCAAATATTTAGAGAGGAGTTAATACTTATTTTTCTCAAAGTATTCCCCTCAAACAGTAGAACTTGGAATTTTTTATTTATCTAATTTAGCTGGAGGCAGCAAGCACAGCCCTCTGAAACAACTCATGAATACTTAAAGGAACACGCCATCCAGTGTAAATGAGAAAAGTACAGGGAAGACCTCAAAGTAAAGGGACAGTCAGAGAGGGAAATATTCAGCGTGGCATTTGGATGAAAAGGTGGAGGATAAGAGGAGGATGACGTTCCAAGAATGAGGACCAGCAAATGTATATACCCATACTAGGCAAGTGAGAAAACCGGTGGAGAGCAGCAATGGGGTTAAAAAGCAGAATCTCCTTGGCTCCGAGAATCCATGCTGGGGAATAACTAGATGGCTGCTCAGTGAGGAAGGAACTGGGAAGCAGAGGAAGAACAGGAAAGCGAAGGGATTATCAGGGTCTTAAGAGATGGAGAGCAGAGGAGCCCCTAGATTCTGATGACTACACATAAATTTCATGAGAGCAATGATTTTTCTCTTGCCTGTTTTGTTCGGTTGTATCTTCAGTGCCTAGAAGTACATAGTAAAGACTTAATAAATATTTGTGGGATGAAAAACATAAATGAACTAACAAGTAAAATATGGGCACGGACAAGACTGAAGTTATTGAGCAAGGGAATAATGTGCTAGAAATGTCCAAGGAAGAATATTTTTAAGTGTGTTATGGATGATATCAATGAATAAAGGACCAGAGACAAATCTGTCGATATAAAATAACATGATGGAGACTTATATAAGAATCATAATCACAGGCAGAGAAAAGACATAGGGAAGAAGACAAACAAATGGAGGGAAAGGGACATAATCTGGACTTGGACCGGAAGCACAAGGATACCTCTTATGAGCCTATGGAATGCAAAGGGATACTTCAAAATCATTTCGATTCCAAGTAGGTGATGGGGATGAAGGAGGGCGCTTGTCATGATGGGTGTCAGGTCATGAACGGAAGCACTGAATCACTAAATGTTACATTTAAAACTAATAATACACTGTCCCATAACTACCCGGAATTTCAACAAGACCTTAAAAGAAATGGACACCTGTGTAATTAAGTACTGATGTTTCTACACTTTGCGATAGAAACATGGTGTCAGCATCCCTCTTAAGATAATGAACCAACTGGTATCTTGATGGAGGAACCGACCAGATTCTCAAAACCAGCTTCTAAGCATCATGGCTCTGTGTCTAACTTTCCCAGGGTCTGGCTTTCCTGCCTCATCACCATCCCAAGTTGTGGCCTCTGAACCATCATCTCTCTATTGGGCTGCTTTTGACTGAACCCCGCCATTCAGTCCGGACTGATGGCTGCCCTCATTTCAGCGACAGGAAAGAGACTGCCGCACTCTGATGTGAAGAATCATTTCTTTGTTCTGTTTTGTTTTGTTTTGTTTTCTGTGAGTGCTTATAACACCGAATGTATCATGAGAGAGGTCTAGTCAGAAGCTGAAACCGTTGATCAGAGTATTTAAATTCTGGAATTTGCAGCACCTTAGATAAGCCAAGGTAACTGTTTTCTACTTGATTAATAACAGCAAGAATTAAACTGCAGGGGCTGGCATATGGAAAATGGCTGAGAACGAAGAGCCCATATTTTGGCTGACACAGAGTTTGCCCCTTTCGATTCCCCCTTTTATTTCATCAAGTTCACATGAAGGAGAGGAAAGGCATTGAGTGATGTGCAGAATGGTTAGAGTACCTTTCTTCTTTCTTCCCTGCCAAAAAGAATAACTTTCTTCTCTTTTACTTTATCTGCCAATATCTTTCCCATTTCACATGTCTCATTCCTTTTTAACGACAGAGGTTATGAAAGTGGCCTCTGTCATCACACACGCTGACCTCTCTTCGAGTTTAAGCCATAGGAAGCGAATGGAGTCTTGCTGCCTTTGAAAAATGCCATTGCCCATTGTTGTCCCCACTGTACCTTCAACAAATGTCATGGACCAAACAGAGAGAGAAAAATGAGTGTCTTGGAAGCTAGGGTGCAAACTTGGAGGGGGGGAACCTCATAGGTAAAAAAATAGCAACAACAACAACAAACCCTTTCCGACTCCTAGAATTATCTGTTTCTCCTTTCCATTCTTTCACTTAGTATGTATTTATGTGCCAAAGTTAGGTGAGTCCTACCTTTTCCTTCCTGCTTTATACTCTACAAGGTAATATGATGGTTAAAAGCTCAGACCGCAGAGCCGGACTCCCTGTATTCAACCTTGGATCTGTCACTTAAAACTAAATGACCTTAGAAAAATTACTTATAACCACCCCCCCGCACCTCACTTCCTTTAAATATAAAGACAGAATAATAAGAACCTATCACGTAGGGCTGCTGAGAGCATTAAAGGGGTCAAGAAATATCAAGTGTCCCGGGCATGTAACGATAGGTGATGCTATCATTCTCATTATTTCCATTAAGTGCAGGTTCTTACTAGAGTGCTTTTGAATTATGAAATTGCAGTGATATTTTCCCTCATGGTTGAAGTAAATATGCTGTATGTCAAAAGCCTGGCCAGTTTAGAAGAACGGTAGAGAAGAAAAAAAAAATCTCCATTCTGTAATCTTACGACCTAGAGGCAGTACCTCCTCCCAGAGTTTAGCGCTCCCTCATAACACTGTGAGGCCCGTTTGCCCTCATCTACCACTCTCCACTCTGACCCCTCTTTTAGACACAGAAGAAAGCACAACACATTTTTATGAAGACATGTGAATTAGGACAAGCAACTCGTTAGAAAGCAGGAGACCTGACTTCCACTCTCTACTTCTCATGTCATTTACATGACACTGGGCATTTCACTTAACTCCCCCTGCTCTTGCCCCCTACGGAACCATCTCACAATGGGTATAGCAAGAGTTTCACTCTGCACTCCTTACAGCAATGCTGAGCTGTATCCATTAGCTTCTCAGGAGAAAGGTGATACAGGAAAGGGGCAACTATACAAGAGACAACTAAAGACTTAGTCTCCAGAGGACACTGTGACAAAATCTGAGAGGCAGCTAAAGACCAGAAGTTTCTATAACCTCTCCCTAGCTATAGAAACTATGGAGGGGTCTCCTCAAAAATTTTAATTACAAGACATTAGGGTATTTAATGCATTTAGAATAATGCCAAAGAAAGAATTCCATGATAAACATACAATGATTTTATCACTTTTTGTATAATCCTGTGGTAAGCCAAGAGAGAACTCTATCAAATTAGGATAGCTGTGTTCCTCATTTAAATTCACTCTAATGTCTTAATATGCATCTCTCCCGTGGTTATAAAACATCACCATTTTAATCTAATCTGAATCCTCAAGTATCATCTCCATACTAAGCAAATGAATGATTCATTTATTCAAAATAAAATGAATCATTCCGAAATTGGGTGATTTACATAAACATATGAGATATTAGCCACTTGAGCTAGGAAAGGGAAGGAAATCTTTCCATTTTAATTCATTTCTGGCTGTTTTGTCCCTGATCTTTTCCTACCTAATGTTGAGAGACTTTTTCCGAAGCTCACTCCACTTGAAGTTCATGTTGTCCAAACGTCTTTGCAACAGGGCTACATCATCAGAACCTTCCAGGGATCTCAGGACTTTCTGGCCATTTTCATCCAGGTTGTGATAGATATCTGTGTGAGCTTCGATTTCTCCTTGGAGGTCCTATGAGACAGCGAGAAGAAGAACACGGGTGGAATTACCAAACACGAGAGACTGGCTGGCTAAATGTGAGTCTGGAGAAATGAAAAAAATAAACTGCCTGCTCAAAAGACATTTCAATTGGGTCAGCTAACAAGAAGATGCACCTCCAGCTCACTCTTCTAGGTTCATTATCTCTTCATAGTGTTACGTAGATTGGCAGTGGACATCTTATTAAGTCTAATAAATTTGTTTCTTGGCAATATGAATTGGAACACAATGCATCTACAACTTTACGAATTTTGTAAGTTACGTGGACTAGTCCACAGACGAAAGAGGATGTTTTCTGGAAGTGATGTGAAATAAAATTCCATGAGGAAGGGCACCCCAAGGCCAATCATTTCATTACACTACAGGTTAAGTCATATTTCCCATGTAATCTGTAGAGTTGACTTGGACCATAAAAGCATGGAGAGATTAATAAACAAGGTTGTGCTCGGTCCACAGCTCCAGCACATGAATGGGATTCTATCATAGAAGAACATCTTCTTGACAATACACATTAAGTTCACCTTGGCATCATAGCACCACACATTTATTACAGCATCATACATTTATTAGTAAGATTCCCCATTTAAAATACTGTCGTATTTTTAGGCTTGACAGGTAGAAAGTCCATAGGACCTTGATAAGAGTTATCGTAAGAGATTACACATCCAACCTCATTTGTATATACACAGATCAAGAAAATCATCACAGTAGAAGAATCTGACCTTTACATGGTATGTCTTCCTGTGTAACATTTTCAGCTTGAACCGGGGACTACAGCACTGATCCTGTTGCATAGCAATCCTGAGAAAAACCAGCGACTGAAAGAGCCCTGCTTTAAAATGCCAACTTTGCTTACATTCTGTTGACAGAATGAATTTCAGAGCACAGGCTTCACCAGTCAGTAACAATAAACAGCCACTTTGCACTCCTCACTAACCGGTGGCCAGGCCCGTGGGTGTGGGAGGGACCTCAACGAGAGGAGGCCTGGAATATGCAACTGACAGTTTATATTAAACAGCCAACTTTTCTTATCATTTTGCCATTGTAAGCCAGAGACATTATAAATTCATTTTGTATATGTGTTTCCCTCCTTGTTCCCAACAGAACAGTCAAAGCCAAAGGAACATTCCTTAGAGAGCTGCCCGGGACCAGCATTCCTTTCTGCCTACACAATGAATGGAGGCTTTGTACATTATCTGACTTGCTTTTAGAGATTTGTATGCTTCTGTTCAACAAGTTAAAAAATTCATTCTGAAGCTCTGAACAATTGGATTGATCTGTGTAACGAGGAACTTTTTTTTCCCGCTCCCTCTTTCTAAAATAGAATTAAATTACTCTTCTGAGGTAAGGGGGCAGTGGCAGCAGTAACATGTTCACAATTCTGAAGAACTGGCCTGCATTTACAGTCTCTGACTCTTAGATTCAGAATGTTGCACAAGTCAAGTAGATGGACGATGAATGTCTCCTGTCACTCTTTTTGGCAGCCAAAGTATCACGAATGGACCCTAAAGAGAATTCTGGCACATTCTCTGTGATGGGAGGTCACGAGGGGGAATACAGACGGAAGGACATCCAACATTGAAAGAAGGGAAATGCGTCAACAGACCAAGTAGCCTCTGTCTCTACCCTGGCACGAACAGGCTCCTTCTGGAAGGAAATATCCTCATTTTGAAACGAGCTCATGCGGTAGGAAACTGGTACTAGGCTTCTTGCGGAACGGACTCTGATAAAACAAACATATTTCTCTTCTAGGTGTGCGTACCCACAGGGCAAAACCTGCCCTCCTGAATTTGCCACTTCCTCAGGAAAAGAGAAAAGTGAGGTTAATTTATCTAAATAAATCAGGACTCCAAAGCAAACAGATCCAAGTTAGCCACATAATTCCCCTACTTTTCTCTTTTTACTTTACTTTTCTTCTTGTTGTACTTGATTGAAAACCACACTCAGGGGATTGAAACCAAACCTTTCGTTGTTCAAGAAAATAAGATATATTCTGACTAATACAACCAGCTTTCTTCATTAACATGCATACAAATGAGAGTTCACCTGAATTTTTATACCTGCATCGAGCCTGAGACCCAGGCTCAATCAAGAGTTCCTCAAGATCATGTATATCATGAAATCATCAATACCTTCTTGAAAAATTGAGAGGTCTTCCCAAGCAGAAATAGGAAATTGATACATTAATTTGCTAATTTTCATCTTTGCCATTTCCATTATACCACATGCAAACATCTTTGTTGTATCATCAACAAAGAAATAAATGTAAAATCAATACACCAGTATTTACTGAGGACTGACTATTTGTCTAGTCTCAGCACCGGGGGATAATGAGAGGCATGCAAGAGACAGCTCTGTCTTTACGTTTCCTAAAATCTAGTGTGTGCTTTTTATTTAATTAATTCATATTACCAACAAAATATTGATGAGAATTTCCTGCCCCACCTCATAGATGTTGAGATAATACTGCCCCCACCCCGAACTTCAGAGTGGCTGAAGTCAATTACATTACACAATTACATTATGGCATTGGCCGTAATGTAACTCATAGCTTGATACCCCTTCTCTGGGTCGCACGGTGCTCGGTGAGAGCGACAAATGACACATAAACGGCAAAAGGTACAAAACACAAATGTACCTCTTTATATTTCCTCTTGTCATCATGAAGTACATGTTTTCTTTGTTTTTCATATAAGAGCATTGAGGTGAAGAGATGTTTAACTGAATCACTTAAAGTTATCCATCTTGTAAGTATTAGAATTCAAATTCTTTTGACTCTAGAAGATCTTGGGCTGTTCCCACTGCCCCATTTGCTGTGAGCACTGGTTAGAAGAGATCGTAGTTGCTGAAGCTGAACAAGGCTACTCCTGACAAGGGTGGAAAAGCAACTACTGAGGGAAAAGCACCCAGAAAGTCGGCATTACTGATTTTGATTGGAAACTGGCCCACATGGATTGATTTATTCTGAATGAAAAATGGAATCCTGACAACCTTTTTCACTTCTTATTTGACAATTGGGCATCTAGGACCATCTGTGAGCAAAAACTGGAAGTTTCTGAGGTCTCCTTACTAAAAACTATCCTTACTGCTGGAACAGAAATTCTTCCTTCAGCAATGTGTTCCTTTGTCTACAAGAGGCACGTGAACATTATACTAAGTAGTGACTTGACACATCAGTATCAATGTAGCCTGGCCACGGGCTGGTAGGGAATTTCAAGGTATGGGGCTCGGGTGGCCTGCTCTAAACAGAGAGATGAGAATCGGTGAGGAGCAGAAAGCTTTTTTAAATTTATTTATTTATTATTATTATTTTTTAGGAGGCTGCCATGCTGTAGTGGAGATTTCTAGATAGAGTGAGTGGGCGGCATGAGTCCTAGGTGGGAGGAGACACAGGACAGGTAGGAGGGAACACTCACACCTGCAAAAACTACCATGATGGTGTTTAGCTTAAGATGAACCTTTGACTCAGAGGCCACAGAAAAGCAGGGGAAGTTAGCAAAGAGAATTCTCAGACAATACTCCACCTGGACAAAAGGGAATTTTTAAGTAGTTTTATTTTACTTCTCACTTAACTCGAAAAATTAAACAAAACAAAACCCAACACTCAAAGCCAGAGTCACCACATCCAACATAGGCTATCTAATTTTTCTCTTCTTTTTGTGATCATATTCTTTAAAAAGAACGATAACAGAGGAGCAGGGGAGAAAAGGCATTTGCGTATAGAAACAACTGCAGTGACAGCTACGACGCGTAGAAGACTTAGGCTGCACCAGACGCTGGCCAGGCCACGGAGGTACGTGAGCTGCTGAACCTCTCAGTAACCTTCTTGGGTAGACACAATTAGTATTTGCATTTTACATATACATGAATGGAATTTCAGAGAAGTTTAAGTAAAAATGCCCAAGGGCACATGGCTAGTAAACCAAGTGGCTAGATTTTAAACCCAGGCTGTCAGAACTCCAGGGGCTGTTGCTGGTAACCCCTGGGTTACGTTGCCTCTGAGTTTTTTTTTTTTTTTTTAATTTAAACATTTTCCCAATACAGGGCACCTCGGTGGCTCAGTCAGTTAAGTGTCCTCTTTCAGCTCAGGTCAAGGTCTGAGGGTCCTGGACTCTAGCCCCTGCATGAGGCTCCCTGCTCAGCGGGGAGTCTGCTTCTCCCTCTCCCTCTGCCTCTCCCCCTGCTCGTGCTCTCTCTCTCTCTCTGTATCTCTCTGTCTCAAGCGAATACATAAAATCTTTAAAAAATAAAAATTTTCCCAATTAATTTTTCTTGGTAATCATACTCCTACCTCAGTTTCAGCAAATCTAGCACTGCTATTGGCCAATGCAAAGTAATGTTTTCCATACCGCGAGAGTCTCTCTACGCTCTTAATAACATGGAGACTATTAATCCTTCGGAAGCAGTGGATGGAGACATATCCGACACAACAGGAGAGAACGTAAGATAACTGAGAAAATGGGGGATAGTAAAAACCATAATTTGTTGCCCCACCCTACCCACCAAAGAACCATAGAGCCTCAAGTTCTGTGTGCTTGGAGAGCAAATCTCCAAGGTGATGTCAAGAAATTCAGTGGTCAGGCAAGTGGTATGTTCACAGCACAGCGGTTTTAGGAGAAGGGAGAATCTTGTTTCCTGGAGAGCTTTTTCAATCTCACACCCACTTCTTGTCTCAGAGTCTAGCCTTCTCCTGTCCTAAGTGTTCCTTCTCAGTCTCCAGGGAAAAGCAATGGTGAGTCTGTCCCTTCTCTTTCCCTTACTAACTGCTTAAGTTTGAAAACTCTTTGGCTTCACTAAATATTAACTAGTAATACCTCCCTGCTGGGTTGTTGTGAATATTACATGGAATGATTTTTGTAAAATACTTTGAATAGTGTCCAGGACACAACAGGCCTTCAGTAAGTAATAGCTACTAATATAAGGCTCTTCTAAGAGAATCAGGGTGGAAATCAAGTGACAGACTTTTTGAACTAATGCGACTTGGTTTGAGTCTGGAAGGCTGGATAGCATGGAGGGAGGGAGAGGGAAGAGGGCATTCCCACTGTGAAGAAGAGTGCAAGAATGGCAGAGGGGAGTGAGCTTGCTTAGGAGCAGGGAAAATGAACAACACGACCTGACTGGAGCACATGATGTGTGTTAGGAAGCAAGAGATGGAAGGTAGACGAGGTCCTTAAACTAAGCGGGATGAAGACCTTCTTTCAAGAAGACTGAGAATAAAAGTTCACAAGAAAAAGTAGGACAAACACAAGATCATGGAATATTACATTTGTACTACCTCATTCAACAAGTAGAATGGTCTATGGGGTCCCAAAGTAACAAGACAACTGAGGAAGAATATGAAAAGGAATAAAAGTTTTAGTAGCAGCAAAATAAAGAAGAGAGATGCCAAGAGTCAGTCAGGGCAACACTTTTCTTTTTTTGTTATCCAAACAAATGGTTATGATGGTATTCCAAAACATCCTGGGTAATAGTATTCAAATATTTTCTTTCCTATGTACACAGAATTACTTGTTCTAAAAAAGAACTCAGCAAACGATGATCTCCCTGTCTTGCATACAACTGAGAAGTCAGCAAGAAAACTGACAAAAAGCTGCAGGAAGAACATACATAAGTGACCACATCTCCCTATAAAATTCATTACCGACACACAATCTCTAATCTTTTCTGAACGTAATTAGTAGGCAAATAATGATATGGCCATTAGTTCCTCTTTACTGAGAACTTTCACCTAATTCAAATAAACTTGAGAGGAAAAAAGGACCAGTGATCTGATTTCCAAGAACTTAAAAGGTCAGAAACAGAAGATCCAAAACTGGAGAGAAGGTATCCGTCAGGGCGCCGCTGCATGTGGCAAGGAGTAACACATGACAGAGGCCCCGAAAGGTGTAGAAGGAGCTGTGAGCACGCAGAGTTGACCCAGGTTACCCGCTGTGGCCACTTCCGGCCCTGCATCCTGGCCCTTGAAGGTGTCACCTCACTTGGCATGTGAAGCAAAATTACTACTGTTAGTAATGGAGATCCTAAATTCAGCAGAAAAAGCAGGTTTATACTCAGTAAACTCTATTTAAGAAGGAAGCAGTATATATAAAACTCTTTAAATTAATTTGTCCAACATAGTTATCCTGAAAAGGTGTTGATGCTTTAAAGAAATTCAACAAACAAAAATACACGTACAAAAGTAAAACTCCCTTAGCTTGGCTATCCAAAATGACCTGAGAAACATGCGCTCTAAATATTTGAGGTCTACACACACACACACACACACACACACACACACACACACACACACACACCCGACGTATTCCATTATGAGAATAGACACTGACAGTAAATCCTTAGAAACATTTATAGCAATCTAAAAATAAAAAGCACGGGGTTGCATTTTGTGTCTGGCTTTTGTAATTTTAAAAGTAATTCATTTTTACTGCATGTTACAAAAGTATCAGTGTGGTATGGATTGGACATTAAAAGTAGCAAAACAAAACGAATTATCCTTTCTAACGGATTTTTTTTGAGACACACCCATATAAAGGAATTAGACCTACAAGCCTGACCTTATAAGGACTCTAATCTAACCAACAGACGTTCCTAGCTCCCTCAGGAAATGTAGTTGTGCAGAGACCCACAGAGGGTGTGACGGATTCCCCCTATTCTATATGTGGCCATTGCAATTCTTGTAAAAGCAGCAGGATGGTCATCCCAAGAGAAACAAGAGTTAATTTGAGGACTGCCGTTTGGCTTGGAGCCCAGTTGCTCTAGGTAGATAAAGAGTGTTTTCGGGTCCACTGCATCGCAATGCATCTTAATCGGACAACTATGGATTTAGGAGTCCACAGGCTGTGCTTTAAAAATGGCTGTTATTAAGGTCCTCAGAGACTATTATCCTGCAGGGTTTGTTGTCTTTGCTTTCATATCTCATTCGAAAATTCTCACCTCTTACCCACTGGAACAGTGGAGAGAAGGGATAGGCTCTCAGGCCTCAGTACATTCCCAGGTGTAAGCCTTTATTTCGAAATCTAATCTTTAAAAATGCCTGGCCTAGGGTGGATTACCCTGGAGGAAACTGAGCAAAATCTCATTTGTCAGACTGCCTTAAGCAATTCCAAACTCAGGTAACACTCGATGCTTTCTCTCCTTGTCTGACGCCCTGGTTTACTCTAGCCTTACAATTACTTTTTAAAATCGAAGTGTTCACTTCAGATGTACTAGGTTGGAAGTAAGATGAGAAGTGTCTCTTCTGCATCGCATTCTTCCTAGTTTCTTTTTATTCTGTCACAGTGCAAAAATGTTCTGCATATTTGTTCATCACAAAAACAGGCACTTAAGTGCCTATTGTACTTCTAAGACTTCATTAGGAGCTATGGGAACACATATAATGTAAGAAAGATGTAGTCTAGCCCTTAAGTTAGTTAGTCCATTCATTCGTTTGCTCATTGGTTCCTTCCTTCCTTCCTTCCTTCCTTCCTTCCTTCCTTCCTTCCTCCCTCCCTCCCTCCCTCCCTCCCTCTCTCCTTCCCTCCCCTCCTTCTTTACTTTTCCTTCCTCCCACTAATATTTAATCAGCATCTAGGCCTACAGCAGTGAAAAACAAACTTCTACTTTCTTGATGTTCACAGCATAATAGGATGAACACAGAGAGAAATCACATATACAGGAAAGCAATCCATTTGTACATATTATTTGATTCCCATAACCAAAGAGCACCCACCCACCCACACATCACATGCACACCATTCTTCTCACGATAGCAGACATGACATACTATAAAAGTATTTGAGAATGATTACCTGGAGGGGGCAGTTTTCAGGGTAAATGTCAGTGGCAGCAGGGAGAGAATGGAGGCAGGAATTTAGCTGACGGGGAGCCTTAGCCATTCTTGAACCAATAACGTGGTGGCTCCAAAACCAGGAAGGAAGGAGGTGGGATGCTACCATCACCAAGTGCTCATAAACTACAGAAATAGCTGCATGTGTGACTCACTTTCATCCTTCCCTTGGTCTACCTTTGGAAGGTAGAATTAGGCAAAGTGCTAACTGTTCACAAAAGCATTTTAAAGGCAGAAATGTTACTTTAAGTTTCCTTTCCTCAGGAGTAAGACAAACATTATATATACTGAGTTATTTTTTTAAAGATTTATTTTTATTTATTTGGGAGGGCATGGGGGCAGAGACAGAGAGAGAGAGAGAGCATCTCAAGCAGACTTCCCACTGGGAGCAGAGCCCTACGTGGGGCTCAATCCCACGACCCACGAGATCAGGACGTGAGCAGAAACTAAGAGTCTGGTGCTTCACCGACTAAGCCACCCAGGCGCCCCTATAGATGCTGTGTTTTAAACACACATATCCACATACTCAGTCCTCGGTACCAAGTATATTACAATGACAAGACAAGGGCACAGAAACCAGAGTCGCACATAGACACATAGACCCAGGAGACTCCCCCCTCGGATGCATTCTATGAAGGGCTCCTAAAGTATATGGGAGTGGGTTTTAAAGGACACCCATTCCTGAGAGAGGGTGGGTAGAGTAACACTGCATGGGGTGTTTTAAAGAGTTAGTGTACCCCATGAACATACTGGGGAGCTAATATTGGTATCCATTTAGCTCAGTACTTAAGTTATAAAAAGAATGACGTACCTTCATGATGTTGGTGGTGGAAGATAAAACAAGACCTTAGGCAGGCTGTTTTCTTTTTTACTGATATATCTGAAATTCATATAAAAAGCTACACTGTGTCACAATATTTTCCCAGATATTGCTATATGGCTTTGTTGCTCATAATTGGGTAAGTACTTCCTCCATGAGACATCTTTCAGAAGATCATTGCCAATGGTAATCTTGAAAGGCCTTCACACTTAAACTTGAGATGGCACGTTTAAATCATAGAGACAGCCACATATGAAAAGTCTACGATGTTGACGATACTTTGGGTTTTGTATTATGTTTTATGTGCAGGAATCAGGCCATTTGAAGATAACTATCCTTATCTGAGAAAGACCAGATGGGCCTTTCCGACACTGAAACGTATTTATTATTGCAGAGCCATGTTGAGGGGTGGGGAGTGGAATGGAGGGATAAAATGGGGCAGGAAACTGATACTCACACTCCTTATAAATCCTCCTCATCAACTCTACGAAGTAGGCCTTCTTATCTGCCCGTTGACGGGGGTACAATTTGGAGATATGGAAGGAACCTTTTGAAACTCACGGCTGTTAGCTGGCAGAAGGAGGATTAGGGCACAGATCTGTCTGAATTGGTATTCATTTGATTCCCTTTAATTACTCCCCACTCTTCAAACACAAAGCAAGTATCTTCTGAGTTGGGCTACATGTAATACAACACAATGATTAATTCATTAAGGTACTTGTGATATACTTAGTTTGTGCATTTTGTGATGCTCTGAGAGGAATGGTCAGGTGACTGAATTAGATTCCAGTTAGGTATTTCCTTATTTATTCTTTTTTACTCAACTCTGAACTCACACCTTTCATGATTTTCAATGGCTCTAAATGAACAGAACACATTCTTATTCTTAAAATAGTCAACTATCTTCCCATCAACTAATATACATTTGGTTACATTTATCTATATAATTTGTCTACATTATGTACAGAATTGAAACTTAGAAAAGCTCCTATTTCCTGAATCTCTGTCAGAGAGCTCTTTCTTTTCTCTAGAGAATCAGTGTAGTTCAAGACTACATTAGAAATAAGCAATTAATTGATGTCAAATCTCATCCCAACAGCAATACTTAAGAAGGAAAGAACATATGGCAAAGTGCCATAACTATTTTTGATAACACATTAGAAATCATAATAGCCATGTAGCTAATTTCCTCTGGCTCATTTTAATTATGAATGTTATAGATGCAGAACAACTTTATTCCATCTCCCACCCCTCCAAAGAAACCCCTCCTAATATTCCAACACAACCACAAACAACCTGACACCGAGGCAGTTGTTTGGAACAGATTAATGATGTCATAAATCTAAGATCATTTTATATCTTTTCACATTAAATAGCAGGACAGTTTCCAAATAATTCACAAACACACACTGGACACGACTGCATTCATTTGTGGGTATTCACTCATCAAAAGCTTAGAGATATTACCTTTAAAATGAATTCTAGGTATCCATAAAGTGTGAATGTTAACGAAGGTTCTAGTATCATGATGTTAACTAAAGTCCTATTGACATAATTAGGTCTGATTCCCTGCTGTTCTTTGGTGAGTTAATTTCTGTCTACTACCAAGTAGAGCAAATTGCTTTTTTCTGGAGAGTGAAATGTTTTGTGTGTGTGTGTGTGTGTGCGCGCGTGCGCACCTAGGGAGTTACTTCCCCCTATTTAGCTTTTCTTCTCTCATGGAACAGGGTAGATGGTTATTGGGAAAAATATACTCTCTTTTCCAATGTGTAAGGCAAAGGAACAAGAAGGTATATGCATATGGACATTAATATAAAGATAGGTAACATGGGCCTAGCTGCCAAAGAAAATCTCATAAATGAGAAAACTGGCAAAATAGCATCTGGCAAAATATCTAGGATGTTTTTTCATTGCTAGAACTCACTATGTTGAAACTAGAAACCCACTCACGAGTCTTTTATTGCGCACCTTCTAATCTTTCTCAAAGCATTCAGTTCAATTCGGAACATCCTAGAGACTCTGAACTACCTTGTTGAAACAGACCCAAGGCATCCTTGGCCTTAGGCCATGTGACATTGCTTCTTTCTTCTGAGAACAGGTACATCTGAAAAACTATCTCCAGGACAGTAAGGTTTGGAAAGACTTAGGTTTTTCCATGCTCATGCGATAAATTACAGAAGTTTTAATAAAGGATTTGAGCAGAGAAATGGAGGTCTTGATAGATTACTTTACATCATAAGAATATTTATGTTGGAATATCACAACAGTGGAAACCTGCCTCACGGTGCCCTGAGAAAGGAAGGAAAAATGAGAGTTGGATTTCATCCTTGTTACTGAGCTGAAGTATATACATCAAGAAGTCTGGTCACTCCAAGAAAGAGAAGTGGTAAACAGATTATGTCCATAGAGTTTTTACTGTGGACAGATGCTTTTGGTTGACTCCTCTCAGAAAGGGACAGAGGGACTGTATGCCATCATGAATCTCTGCTGAAATTTCTGACATAGTTGAGAGTTTAATAGAGCAAAACCTCAGGAGCAGGGGACTAAGAAACTAACGTGGATGATACCTAATTATTAAAGTTATCTTGAGTAAAAAGTAGAAAGACTTGCTGAAAATCCTTCTGCCTGGTCCTGTTACAGTTTTGTTCCTTTCTGACTTTCTGATATTTCCCCCTTTTTTGGGTTGGCAGTAAGATGGGGGTCTTGCCCAAATTATGTCCGAAGACAGTTGTAAAACTGCAAGAGATAAGTTTCTTATTTCAAGGACCCCACAGTCTCCTGAAAAAGTCTTCAGTGACAATGGTACATGATAATGTTACAGTAACACAGCCTGATGGGAATAAAGCTATTAGCTCTGTCACCAAGATTTGCAGGTGCCATCCACCCGTGATGATAGGTGAGTAGAGTCTTGATGGATGAGGAGGAGCTGACCAGGAGAGAAGTGAGAGGATGAAATTTGAACTATGGGGAAGGTCAAGAGATAAGTTGAAGATGAGCTGAAAGGAGATAAAGGTACATGTCAGAGGTGAGCAACTCTATGTGGCCAGACGGAAAGATCCATGGGGTGGGAGAGTGGAGTTTGTTTTCTCTGTGTCATCCACAGGTACCTGTGAACATGAACTTCTGCAGCATGTATTGGTAACTTGTCTAGTGCAGTGCTCCTCAAAGTTGAGTGGGCTTGAGAATCACGCAGAGGGCTTATAAAAACACAGACTATTGGGCCCTGACCCCGGAGCTCATGATTCTGTAGATCTGGTGTAGAAATCAAGAATTTGCCTTTCTAACAATGGTGATACTGCTACTCCAGGGACTAACCCACTTTGAGAATGAACACTGGTCTCACATAATGGGCCTCAACCTCCTGGCAGTTATGAATGCCTTTATGAAAATTAGGGATCCTCTCCTGAGAAACCTGTGCAAATATTCATAACCACAAAATATGACCTCTAATTTTATGGGCTTCCAAGACCCACTGAGAGGAAATAGAGGCACTGTAGCTTACTGGCAGCTACCTCCACCTGCAAGAAATACGATGAATTAATGAAGACAACAGATCTTTCAAGTACTGTTTTAATGGAAAACTCCCAGGAAGAAGAACACATTGAAAGATGTGACTACAATACGAATTTGCTGACTTACACTTCTTGGTTTAGTCTCATTGATCCTAGGCACAAAATGACTACATCTTGGAGGGGGGGTGCCTGACAGAAGACACCCTTGGGTGCTACAAAATTCCTGCCACTCTAGCCACATTCAAGTAATTTGGCCCTTTTCCATTGTGACCCACCATCCTCTTGGGAAACAACACATGAAAGGGGGAGGGGGAGTGATATGGAGGAAAAGGGTACATTGAGCCAGGGGCCTGTGGCAAGACACAACAGTTGGCACTCCAGGTTAAGTGTAGCTATGGCCCTAGAATGTCTGTCTGGTAGCTCAGGGGTACAGTTCAAGACTGAAGAAAGAGATGATCAAGAATGTGCATAAAAGGAAATTTCAGATCAGTCGAGCTACCCAGATAGGGGACAGTAGTCCCTATTGTAGAGAAAAGAACATTTTGACTTTACTCTTTCCCTATGAATCCTCCTCATGTGCTTTCCATAACCCAGTAGCCTGGATGATTTTTAAATGACCTTGAGAAGAAAGCAGAGGTATTCTTTATTTCATGAAAAGAAAGCCATCTTTCATTTCAAGAACCTCGGGCCTGCTCTGCATTCACACATGGAGTCCAGAACATGAGGCAAATACCATAGGATTCGGTTTGGCCACTAGAAGTTCAAGCGATGTCTTTGAGGTTGGGGAGAACAAGTCCAGCTGAGCTGGAAAGCAGAACTCATCCTCTGGCTTCGGGAAGAAGAGCTAGTGCCATGGGCACAAGTGCCTGTGATAACCAGGAATATGCGCCTCTGAGTCCATGGCGGCATTCTGTTACTACATGGGAGGATTTGCCTAACGCCAGGACAACTCTGTCTGAGGATAATGTTTTAGCTGCTGATTCATCTCCCTCCATCTTCAATTCCTCTCAGCAAACTTTTATTGGGTTCCATCATGGGCACATTTACAGAGCAATTTCCATAATGATAAAATCTCTTCAAATGAAATTTAGAATGTAATTAAAGGGCAGACGTGATGTGGTAGTGGCATTGTTGCTTGGTGGCCATACATCATCGTGCCACGGAGCACTCACTCAGCTAGCCTATGGCATGACCCCAATTTTGCTCACGTAAGATTACATGTCTTTGTTTCACGCTAATGGCTTGATTAGGAAAAAATAAAAGAAGATAAGACAGCCTCTCCATCGGAGAGATAAGCCCAGGACTATGAGTTAGAGTTCTGTACCCTCCTCTGCTCACTGTGTATCTGAGACCTCAGAGGTTACAAGAAACTCCTCAGATGTGGTGGTTAATGCTGACAAACGGACCGGGGGAAGCTGAGAGGATCTGCTGGCCCGGAGAAGTGGATCTCCATAAATCCCACAGCCCCTTCTCCTGGTTTTCAGTGCCATCGCTAGAAAAATGGAAACTACACGTTACAGTTCCCTGAATGGATGAACGCTTGCTCCTGGAAAACTGCCTGGTGCCTGGGAAAGCAAGATCATCTTCCTTGGGAAGGTCCATTTTTGAAACCTCAAGAGAAACTTGGCTGAATCTTCACTATAAAATCAACATGACTTTCAGCTTTGCAGTTTCCCAAATATCTGCCGTACCCAGATCCTCAGTTGTAAGTATCTCTAATTACAGTATTTCCCGAGCAATACGAAATGCTTTTGTTACTGGGCTACTGGTTTACTCTTGGAGAGCTAATCATATCATATGATTTGGAAATCACATTTTCTACCACTCAGGGCACTTCAAGTCCTTTTAAAAAGACCAGATTTTAGATCCAAGATCATAATTAAATAATGGATTCTGAAGCATTTAGAAGAGGATTGAGGCCTTTTAAACACCATCTATTCATTACCTTCTCTTCTCAACATATCATGAGGAGCTTCACAGGATGAAAAGCCTTAAAATGTCTTACTTACATAGAGCATTGAGAATTCCACTATTTTTTTTTTCTGTTTCTCTCATTGACTATAATTCGTTTGGCACAACACTTCATCTATGGAATCAAATCTATCCTTGTGATGTTGGGAGTTATAAAATAGCTTGTGGGTTTTAAAATACCATTAGATGTATGAAATTAACTTATAGTCAGTAAAAAATAATCTGGGGTCTTTAACTGACTTAATGATGACAAATTCTCATCCAACAGCTACCACACTTTTTAGAGCAATAATGTTTTGAAAGACAGAAGTAAGACTTTTGAAGAGAAAATGAACCCACTGTACCTCTGAAATGAACACAATTTATGTCTCCTTTATTCCAAAGAAAGCTCACAAGTTAATCTACAAAACTCACCTACCTTATCAAAGATGCAATGCTACTTTTGATTTGCCTTAACAGCAAACAATTCGTGGGAAGTTTGATTTCACTGTAACAACACCCTCTTTTAGCTAAATAACCCTCATGAACCCCGGATAAAGTTTTCTGCCAAATAATTCCCCTCTTTCCCCCTTGGCACCAGAGATAAAAGGATTGAAGAGAGAGCACGGTTCTCGGTAGGACAGTGTGCTTGCCCTCACTCAGCTAGACGTTCACTGCCTGATTTCATTGCCACAGAACGTCCTACAGGATAACGTGGAGAGCAGCTACCTGGATTACTGCTCCCAACATCCCACTGCTTCCAATTACTCCTGATTTTCTGTTACAATCAGCAGCCTTGACACTTGAACTACCCAAACTGTTTTAAATGTAGAAGAGAAAATCCTAGGGAGAATGGGGGGACAAAAAAGAATTTCCACGTCGCTGAAGAGCAGCATTGTGCTGGCATGATTGTTTTTCATCAGCCTTGACTTCTCTGAGAGGTAGTATTTCTTTTCATGCTCCAGGCTGACATTTTTTCTCACTAAATCGTTAATTTGCATGGTGCAAATACAGCATTCTTCCTTTTGAAATAAGTAAAAGCAGTCCACAACTTACAAAGAGTTCTGTAACCCAAAGTCATTTGCAAGTCAATGGTTCAGAACCCAAAACTCAAATTTCCACGGAAATGGTAGTCATATATATTTCAGGCCAGAAAATATACAGCTATTTGATCTTTAATGTCGATGATCTATGCCATTTTGATAGCATTCCTTTGGGTTATGTGATTTGGGAGGCATGCATGTGGGGGGGTACAAAAGGGAGAAAGAAAATATTTCTCTTTGAATCCTGAGTTTCCCCAGTGCGGAACAGTAAGCAAAGGAGATCTGAATAGGGACCTGCCCATCTTGCTCTACCTCCTGGCGTCCAGCCTTTTCTACTCCTACCTTTCCTCAGGTCCTTGTAAGGCTTCCTTCTCTCCCACCTGTTGAAAGCCCTCTTCTTCGAGCATACTCTGATCATTTGCACATCCTGGGAGATTTGTGCATTTTAAAAAAGAGGAAGCCGACTTAAACCAAATGCATCCCATATGGGTAGGATTTCAAAGAGCATGAGAATGCAAACTGAAATATTCAGATAGTAGCAAAAGTGTCTGTGGGCAGAAAGGCTTCAGTCATTCTTTTTTTTTTTTAATATTATATTTATTTATTTGACAGAGGGAAACACAGTGAGAGAGGGAACACAAGCAGGGGGAGTGAGAGAGGGAGAAGCAGGCTTCCTGCCAAGCAGGGAGCCCAATGTGGGGCTCGATTCCAGGACTCCAGGATCATGACCTGAGCTGAAGGCAGACGCTTAACGACTGAGCCACCCAGGCGCCCCTGCTTCAGCCATTCTTGCAAGGATATCTACACTGGTTAATGTTATGGATTGGCTCATTGAAACAACACACCGCTGGACTGGCTGGAAATTAAAGACTGCATTTGACAGACTTCTATACAGCTAGGATTATGCAGAAGAATTAGGTTTCAGTAAGTTAGGGCTGTCAGATAAAATACAGGGTGCCCAGCTAAATTTGAATTACAGATAAACGATGGATTGATTTTTTTTTTTTTTTTAGCGTAAGTCTGTTGCATGCATTGTTTTTGCTAAATGCATTCTTTGTTTGCTAAATCTGGCAACTCTACATCAAGTAGATGTGCTTGTGAGGGAGTAGAAGGTGGAAGTAAGGTCCAGGGCATCTCCCCGCTCCTTTTGGCTACTTCTGTTGGCGAGCTTAGTTAGAGAAACATGGGATTTCCCACGGCATAGTTCCACAGTCTATTCTCCAGTTTCTGGGTTGAAGGAAGGCTGTTGCTAACAGCAGCTACAGAAGTGGTTAGCCTCTAGATTTCAACTTCCTGAATCCTACTTTACAATTGCAGGGAATGTTCTTGAATTCATTGCTTCAGGGGTACCTCGGAGATGGTATGTATTCCCTAGTAAGTCAGTTCTATCTGGCTTTAGGATTCTATCCTGGAAGCCAAGTCTAAAATCTGCTCCTCCAGCCTTTCCTAAGATTTAGTATGCAACTCTGTACTGACTCATTCTGTGATGATCATACCTAGAGTAGTTTCTCTTGTCTGTGCTGAACTCCGACTGCTACCTTGACCTTCAGAGTCAGCTTCTCCATTTGTTTCTAGCACCGGGAGTAACTTCCTTTAGTCACTTAAAAGTCTACAAATAATAAAACTCTGGTCTGTCTCAACATGCCTCTCTGTCACAGCCATGAAACTTCCCATCAAAGAGGGTAGAAAGTGAGGAAGGCACTGGGTTGATGTCTTGTGTCATTTCTAAAGGAAATACCTCCTATAATTCTTGAGGTTGTGGCGACACATTAAAATACCCAAACGTTATGTTTCCATCCTTTATAAAAATCTCATCATTATTTTTCTTATCTCTTCTGTTCCTCATATCTAGATGTCAAATTTTCACTGACAACACATTTGATGCCTAGGGAAAATATCTGACTCAACAGTTTCATAACGTGATGTTCCATTAATTAAAACATGATACGAGGCCATTAAAGCTCCTCCAAAATAAATAAATAAAATCCCAGCAGGTGGCATATCCCAAACCTGATTCATATATCAGGTCATGGGGAGGAGTGACGGGGTACTTCCGGGTCTGGCTTGTGTGGGGGAGGTGAACTCTGGAGGATACAGCTGACCCTTCTGCTTCAGCACCTGGCACAGTGCTGAGCACACAGCAGGCACTCAATAGGTGGAGCCAAATCCTTCAGTTATCTAGCTTCGTTCACCTGCTCTGCATATGTCTCACACATAATTTCGTTTTCCTAAAGTACCAAGTTCTCACATCAGGGCACACAGACAGGGTTTTCTACTCTTGGGTCCATGTAATTAGGGGGATTCTATAGGCTATTGTTCATGCATGAACACTTTTGAGAGAGTACGGGGGTGCTATTAATTATCACATGAGAACAAGAGACATAAACTGGGACCGTCCTGAGCAAATCAGGATAGGTAAACCCATAGCCATCCATAAAGTAGAGAAAGAAGTCCTGAGTCCTTATGTTTTCTCAGTATCGGCTAAGGCAGCCCTTCTTCAGAATCACTCTCTCCAAGGAACAAAAGGTCTGCAACACATCAGTTCCTTCCTGCCCGCGGTTCACTGAGGGCACGGAATTGATCATTGCACCTGTTCCTCACACTCAGGGAATGACAAGCAGAGAAAAACCAGAGGTTCACACCACTGTGTGTGCACCCAGGGACCTTCTCACCTGGGGGAGTAAACACCTTCGGTTCTGTTTCCTACGGGAGGAAAAATTAGAAGAGGGCCAATAACAAAATGCCCTTCAAAGAAAACAGCTTGTGAGCCTGTGCACAGCAGAGATAAGAACTAGGACGCTGTCAAGAGAAAGATCCTAGAATAGCTTCTTGAAGGAAAGGTATTTTTTTCTTAGAGAAAGGAATGTAGGTGAGCATTGCTGCAGCATCTACTGTGTATCATCTGCCATATTCCTCTCGGCAAATGAAGATCAAAGTTTCTGTGCTTGTTGGCAAGGCACGGGAAAGAATTCATTTTCCTGAAATTTATTACGTTCTTCTTCATGGAGAAGTAATTTGTACCTTTTGTATTTCATACCTGACATTTAATACCAAGTTTACATGCTCAAAAAGTGGCTTTGTGAGGGCTCTCATGCCAATCAAAGACTTCTTCCCAGAAACTTCTATTCATACCCAAGGAGAACAGAAACATTAAAAAAAAAAAAGAAAACCTCCAAAACAAGAAAAGATAACAGTCAGGAACATGAACAATGAAATTCAATATTTTGATTCATAAGTTATGGATTAAGAATGAGTTTCAATCTAAAATTCATAATCATAGAACTCCAAAGATATCTGACAAATTATATGTATCAGCTGATCAGTTATGAAGGAAGTCAGATGAATTAATAAAATAATGGACCGATCAGTAATAAAGGATGTCGGGTAACCACAGAACATCAAAAGAGGGCTAATGATGAGAGTCAAGGAGTTGGTAACCTTGGTAGGTCATTCCACGATGAACCAGTGGTTTCTCCTAAAGGCAGCCAGTTTACTGTCTGGCTGTTCTAACCCCTTCTTTGCCTCCAATTCTCCACGTCACAGCAGTTTTCCCTCCCCCTCCCCCTGGGATGACAGCAGGATTTGCACTTGCCACGGTCCATTTGTTCATTCATTCTACGAATACTGACTGAGCAATCGCCAGGAGTCTGGCACTCTGCCAGGCCCTAGGGAGCAACATGACAAACACCGTCCCAGCCTGGTCGAAGGGTTTCTCTTTTAAAAGAATGATATCACAACTTAGATCAGGTACTCTGAAAACAAAGCACTGTGAAAGTTGGACCATTCTAACTTAGTGGAGATTCGAGGACATGATGAACAAGCCTCCTGAGAGAATCTCTCTTAATTTAACAGGAAATCAGCTAAAGGGTAAAACAGTTTGCACAGAAAACTAAACCATGTAAAAGGAGATGGAGTAATTATTCGGTTCTTTTGATTAGGTAGAAAACCTATCCTGGGAGTTAAAATCTCAAGGTAGACTTCTCTTGTCTTTATTATCTGTTTGGACTAGCCACAAGGTCTTAAATAAATGAGATAATTAAAAACGATTCTTCCCTATTATAACTTACTCATTTTATGCAAGACAGCTTTGTGGCCTAGGATTAATAATAACAAACAAGACAACAAACCAACAGTCCACATTTATTTTGCTGTGTCTCTTATCAGCAGATTTCATGGCAGTTGGCATACATTCAGTTTAAAAAATAGAGAAGGGTTGGGGCACCTGGGTGGTTCAGTCAGTTCAATGACCAACTCTTGATCCCATCTCAGGTCTTGATCTCAGGGTCCTGAGAGTAAGCTCTGCACTGGGGTCCACCCTAGGCATGGGGCCAACTTTGGAAAAAAAAGGGGAGGAAGGTTTAAATTAGGGAGGTGAAAAAAAGGGAAAGGAGGTGGAAATAAGAAATGCAAAGAAGATTCTGAAACAGTTTTCATAAACTTTAAGTCCCTTTCAGGAAGGGACTTAAAATGGCAAACAAAGGGGCATCTGGGTGGCTCAGTCAGTTAGGCATCCGACTCTTGATTTTGGCTCAGGTATGATGTCAGGGTGGTAAGATCGAGCCCTGGTCAGGCTCTGTCCTGGGCTTAGAGCCTGCTTGAGATTCTCTTTCTCCCTCTCCCTTTCCCCCTCCCCACCCTTGTGCACGTGCGCTCGCTCTATCTATCTATCTATCTATCTATCTATCTATCTATCTATCTTTCTCTCTCAAAAAAATAAGAGAAAAGAAAAACTGCAAACAAAAAGAATTTCACTGCTCACTGATTCTGTAGTCAACACTTAATCTAATATCGCAAAGCAGCTATTGTAAATTACTACTCTGCTTGAATCTCAGACTCCAACACCATTCTCATCACTCTGCATTTTGGTGCAGCTTCCACTTCAGTGAGAAAAATACATTCAATAGGACCCTAACTTAGCCTTTTGATACATTTACAACACTAACAGCAGCTACGTCTATCCTTCCCACCTCTCCTGTCCTTGCAGAAGATGTGCCTTCATTCCTTCCAAGGCTACTGTTCCTCCCTCTTTTCTTCTGCATCCTCAAAATCACCCTCTCTACTGTCTCCTACCCACTAGCATTTAAATGGGCTCTCTCTCTTTTTTAAAGATCTATTTATTTGAAAGCGCGTTCAAGAGACAGAGAGCACAAAGGAGTGTGGGAAGGGGCAGAGGAAGACTCTTCAAGCAGACTCCCCACTGAGTGCTGAGCCTAACTCAGAGCTCAATCTCGTGACCCTGAGACCATGGAATGAGCCTGAAACCAAGAGTTGGCTTCCTAATGGACTGAGCCACCCAGGTGCTCCCAAATCACTTTCTTCTTATGACCATGCTTTTCTTCTTGCTGCTACATCCATTTTCTGTTGCTATGGTCCTTCTCTTTCCACATCACAGCCATGAGCTTTGAAAGAATTGTTTTATACTTGCTCCTTCATTTTCTCAATTCCCAATCATGTCTCAACCCACTGCAATCTGGGTTCTCTATTTACCACTGTGTAATCACTGGGTTCTCCAAAATAAACATTGAAATCACTCATACCAAGGTTATAAGTACCCTCTTTGGTGGCTAAATTAATTTTGGTCTTATCTTTTCTGTCTCTTTCATAGCCCTTGACAACTCTGAAAGCTATGTTTCTTGAAAGCCTCTTTTCCTTTGGATTTTGTGACATCATAAGTGGCTGGTTTGTCTCTTACCTATTGAATTGCTAATTTCCCTGTCTTCAAGTTTATTTTTCCTTTCATTTCCCTGGAATGTTGGTGTTTTTCCGGGTTCACTCCTGGGCCCTCTCTTTTCCATCTACAAACTTTCTCCTAAAGCATGTCAAACTTCTCTGTCCACCCAGCTACTTGGAGGTATCCCTGCGCATGCTCCATGGGTAACTGAAACTGCACACGGAAGTTAGTACCGCCCCTCCTGCTTCACTGCCCTCTATTTTCTTCAATCACGCTCCCTCTCCTGTGTCAAGGGTTGCAATAAACGGCACCACCACCTACTCGACTGTCCAAATCAGACATGTGACTTCAATCTTCCCAAGTCCCCTACCACAACCAAACAATCAAAATAGTGTTGATTCTAACTTCTAAATAGCTATGAAAACCATATCTCTTACCACCCTTTA
Organism: Spilogale gracilis; assembly: GCA_004023965.1. NCBI lineage: Eukaryota > Metazoa > Chordata > Mammalia > Carnivora > Mephitidae > Spilogale > Spilogale gracilis. Next base: position 80,067 of record PITA01000017.1, read on the forward strand.
TTTCCATCACCAGTTTCAACCTCATCATCATCATCACTCACTTGGACCCGTCCAGTTGTGTTCTGAAGCTGCCTCCTCATCTTCACTTGACTGACTCTCCTTTGGTTCCTGGAGTTGCTTTGACACGTCTCACTTCCAGGCATTTATCTATACTATCCCCTCTGCCGGGAATGCTCCTCTTCCAAACCCTCAAGTTGGCTTGGTTAACTCCTCCTCCTCCTCCCCTGGTCTCAGCCAAGGTGAGATTTCCTTGGAGAAGCTGTCCCCACCGCACCACACCCCAGTGCAGTTATGTTGCTAGCACTCTCATAGCCCTGCTCTTCCCATAGAGCAAGGCTTGTTTAATTTCCGTCCTCCCCCGTAAGACTACAGATCAAAGGAGAGATTTCCAACCGGTCTTGTTTATTTATCGATGCATTTCTAGTGTCTGACATAGTGTTTAGAACATCAACAAATATTGATGAAATAAAAGTATAAGGAAATGTATGCTTACATGAGATGATTACCCTTCTAATCATTGGAAGTTTACATTTTGGTTGTTATTGTTTTAAATGCAACAGCTAATGTCCTGTGAGTTCTCAGTACATGTGTTTCTGTTTAAATCAAGAGAAATAATTATATAAGACCCCTTTATAATGAAAAGCAGGGAATATAAAAATTTTCCACTGTAGCGATATTTTTCAGTCAGAAATCTTCTAGAAATAATACATACAGTTAAACAAATTAGAAGCCAGAGAACTGAGGTACAGCTATTTAGAAATGAACTTGTGGAAGCAGAGGGCCATGAACAGCTATGCAGGTTAGGTACGGAACACGGTGAAGAAGTACAATCCACACAGTGACGTACATGCTTTACAACCTGAACAACTCTTCATATGGCCCTGAGCAGAAGTAAAAGGGAAGGGTTATTAGTTCTCTTTTTTTTCCATACTGCCTCTAGATGGTGAGGAATGATTATTATTGAACTCTTAAATTTCAATCTATTTAATAGAGCTATTAGAATTTTAAAGCTAGGGAGCATCTTAAAGGTCATGTAGCCTAGGGATGACAAAGAGGTTTCGTCTGTGTGTGAACTACATTATGGAGGGTAGCGGCATGGAGCCTTGTCTTGAAAAGTATTCGAATACAGCACTGACTGATTAGTGATATCTCCCGTGGGCAAACAAGAGAGAAGCAGGAGACATATACTGATTTGTCTTCCCCGATCTGGCTAATACTTTCATTCTGGGAGATGAGAAAATGAAGGTCCAGAGAAGTAAAGGCAACTTACTGAAACTTAATATCAGTGCTGGAAGAGAAGCAAGGGTTTTGTGGGGTTTTTTTTTGTTTTTTTTGTTTTTTTTTTTTACTTTTACCTCATGTCTCTTCCTTCACACCTGGTCTCTAGATTCCTCACTGAGATAAATTATAAATCCAAGTCCTATGACTTACTACCTTTCAAATTTTAACTTATTTTCAAGGTTAACTTCCTGCCTAGGGTCGCAAGCATAAATAAATCTAAGTTTGCCATCTGAGATCATAGCATGATCACAGGAAATAGTTTTCAACATCATAAAACTATCACCTAAGATGCAGTGACAAGTGCACCCCCTAAAAGGCCAATGGTATAAGTAGTAGGGGCCATTGTCAATCAGGTTAAGCATTGCAGGAGGAGGAATATTGAATAGGACAGCAGAGATAACATTTATAATATCATTACAAGCCATATTTGGCTTGATTCTACACAAATGGTGGCAGAATACTTGCAAAGACTTTCGTCCCAGGGTGAACAGGTAAACAATGAAACTGGTTCAACATCTGTAAATGTCCTGGTCATGGTGCTGGGCACTGGGCCTATAGTGGTAAACTGGATGGACGTGGTCCCCACCTTTCTGGCTATTACATTTGAGTGGAGAAATCAGGTACTGAACAAAAATATAAGCATTTCAGAAGAGCAAGTGCAAGGAACTTATTGGTATTGGTGGGGGTAAACTGCTAATCCCCAATTTCTGGCAATGGCTACTCAGATACAAACTACAGAGATCAGTTTGTAATAATGTTCTATAGTCACTCTATATCCAAATTTAATATCCAAAATACACAATAGATTGCTATGGAAAACTTACAAATTTAATATTCACAAACTGCCATTTTTAATTAAGATAAATTCAAACTGAGTAACAGCCACTTACATCCCAATAGTCACTAGTTTAAAAAATAGAGACCCTTCAGTCAATCCGTCCTCTGATGTCTAAAAGATGCTTATCACTATGCACTAAGATGATTTCCACTTGCTTTGCAAATCAGTTTAAACATACCTGGTAATCAGGGTTTATTATTTTTATTCACTTGGAAAGTCAGAAGTACCTTTTCCCATGGAGATTTTGAAGGAAAAGTAAAACACCATTCATTTGGAGATTTTATGGGTGCCTTAACGTGTGCTTTATGAACAGAAAATGATTTGAGACTTATCAAAAGGTATGTCTCTGAGTCTCTTACCTAATCTCTAAACCCAGCTGACTTTTCCCATTTCTTGAATACTGAGCAGAGCTAAAGGAGATGCTCTTGATTAAGCAAGAGCTGCTGCGGCCTGTACGCCAGCCGGTGCCAAAGAACCCAAATGCAGCCCTTCCAGAGGAAAACTGCTCTGAGGACTGTCCATTCTGAGAGGCAGAAAAAAAAACACCTAGGTAGTTTTTCTAAGTCCATAAAACTGAGAAGCCCTGCTCGGGCAATATTATACTACCTATATGATATAATTTCTACAGTGTTTCCACGTGGAGGAGCAAGAGAAAGGGGTTGTTGGTACAAATTCGAACCCTACAAAATTGTTGAGTCTGGACAATTGAAAAATCATGGTAATTTATAAAACTGCTTCTGTCCAGAAAGAAAGAAGTATCACTTAGCAATACAAAACCTGGCTCTCTGGGGAGTGGGCTGTAGAGTGCTTGGGGAACTGATCAAGTAAAACATAACAATTTTCTACAATGTCATTGATTAATGAACTAATAGGAAGCACTGATTTAGAACTAAGTTCAGCTAATGTCAATGGCATTCTGAAAGAAGAGATGCAAGCTTGAGTTGATTCTTGAAGTTTGAGGACCTAGATGGAGACAGAAGAAGAGCATTTAGGGAAGAAAGGAAGGGGATGTACAGTAACTTTGGGAGAAGTGTGATAGCACAGTGAGTAAAAATCCAGAATCTTCACTCTTACAAACCATGGTGCCTCAGGCATGCTGCCTCACTGTGTTTCCTCCTCTATGAAATGGGAATAATATTGTTGCTTACTTTATAAGGTTATTGAGCAAAATGACCAAGCTAATAATATACTGGTGAGACCTGTGTCTGATGCCACATGAGTGTGAGCAACATATTATCGTTATAGATTAGAAAAAGAGGGGCTCCTGGGTGGCTCAGTTGGTTGAGCGACTGCCTTCGGCTCAGGTCATGATCCTGGAGACCGGGGATCGAGTCCCACATCGGGCTCCCTGCTCGGTGGGAAGTCTGCTTCTCCCTCTCTCAGTCCCCCTGCTTGTGTTCCCTCTCTGGCTGTGTTTCTTTCTGTCAAATAAATAAAATCTTTTTTTAAAAAAAGTAAAAGAAATAATTCCACTATCGTCGGAGTAAAGGCTTTGTGTGAGGGAGTTGTGGGAACTGGTGTTCCAGGGGGGATTGGCACCATGCATTTATCTAAGCAGGTTGACCTTTTAGGCTTAAACTATGGAGGATTAGTCACATCTAAAAAAAATATCCCAGGCATAAGCGTAGCAGAGAGTTGAGGGGGGCTAAGTGGCCAACCATTTGAGAGGTGATTCAGGGTCCATGTGAATGGGGGGCAGGACATGAAAAATGGGGCCGTTACTGCTAACTGTTCTTGAAACTTCTCTATGCTTCTTTTTAGGTGCCCAACTAGACTTCATTTCCAGCCACTCTGCTATTACCTGGGGCCACAGGACTGACCTCTAGCCAGAGGGAGGTGAGTACAAAGGATGTGGGCCGCTTCTTGTGACAGCCTTCCTGTTTTTTCCCCCTTTGGCTCCAGAATGTCTTCAGAAGGACTGTCTTGGAAACTGGGCATTGAAGATGGAAAGAGCCTTGTTGGCTCCTGTGGATTGCTCTTCCTCCTCCTCTCCCTCACACCTGACCCTGGCTAACATGAAATCACCTTGGACTGTTTACATGAGAAAGAAATACACTGCTATCTTTTTAAAGCCATTTACAGTCACACATTTGGAGAAATGTCTGATATAGCAGTTAGCCTATCCTAGCTAATATAGATATGGAAAGTATTTAAAGAGCTAAAAGCATTTTTATGAAGGAAAAAGACTTGATGCCTAATGAGATATGGGAATGATAAAAAAGTTGTCACCAAATTCTTTGAGTAGCACAGTCTCAAATGTTATCTTGAGTGTATATATAAACAGTGAATGAACACGAATTTTCTTTGTGACTTTTTCAAAGTATATTTTAGACCAGTAATGAAGAGCTGCAAGTCAGGGATGGGACTAGGGATTTGATTAAGTTAAAGAAATTAGGCATAGTCCTAAACTTAGCAGAAAATAGGCCAAGTTTGAAAAGAAACTGAGAAGTCTGGGTGATGCTCAAAGGTCTACACGAGAAGAATAAAATAGAGAAGTTCACCAGGTAAGATTGTTAAGAGTCAAGTGGATTCTAAAATTCCAGTCAAGCAAGTTTGGGGTTCCCAGAGGACAGAGGGTTAGCGGGATTGGTTCTGACATACCCCAAACTATGAAAATTGAGATCTGAGTCCAAGATAACAGCACTGTGTACTTGTGGGTGAATAGGCGAGGGCTTCCAGAAGGAAGGTGAGAGCCTGCTGTCTTCTCTTTATCTCTAGAAATCTAGACGTGGCTTACTCTTAGAATGGAAAAGGACTCTTTCCAAGCCTCTAGGGACACGTTGCCTCTGATGCCCACAACCATCCTAACCGGCCAGCCAGGCAACTGAACTGAACTCAGGGCCAGCATCGAAGAGGTTTCACTTGAATGTTGCTGCTGCCATTTCGGTGACTGATGCAAGCTCTAGACTTCATGATTACTATAATTCCTTCCACCTCCTGTGACTTCCTTCTGACACTTGCTTTAGGTTAAGAACCTTAGGTCTTTTCGCAAGATTTCTCAAATCATTTTCTTTATGCTGTTTATTCACAGGAATGATATGCTTCCCTCATCACAATTTCTGAAAATATGTTGTGGAAAGACAATACTGTGTGCTATCTGCAGTAATTCTTCTCCTTGCCTTAAAAAAATTATTCTGGGGGGAAATGACACATAGCATAAAGGTTGTGAAAATGGGCATTTCCGGTTTCCAGCACAGCTTTGTTAGCTCTTGGCTGTTCCAGACTTGCCAGCCACAGCTGCTAAAGACCTGCCAGTTAAAAGATCAGCTCTTCCTAGCTCTAAACCAGTGAACTTCTTTCTTAAAAGATTTATTTATTTATTTATTTATCTATGTATGTATTTATTTATTTAGAGGTGTGTGCACATGCAAATGGGGGGGAGGGGAAAAGGGAGAGGGAGAGAGAGAGAATCCTCAAGCCCACTGTGTGTTCAGCACTGAGCCCTACACAGGGCTCAATCCCACAACCACAAGATCATGACCTGAGCTGAAACCAAGAGTCCAATGCTCAACTGACTGAGCCACCCAGGTGCCCCCGGACCAGTGAACTTCTTAAACCCACTCTACAGGGTATCAGGGCTCAATGCCCACTAGCAGACACAGTCTGAGATTGACCTGAGCGCTCACTAGTTTTTAGATATTGCCCTAAATGAATCCACCGTATTCGTTCCCTTAATTCCCAACCCCGACCCTACTGGGTTGGTATTATGTCCATTGTACATGTAAGGAAAATGAAGTAGGGAGAGGTCGTCCAGCTAGAGAGTGACAGTCAAGCTGTAGCAAGTTATTATTCTTCACCTGTTCTGGATTCTTCCCAGCTGCTGCTTCTAAAGTAATGACTGTTTCTAATCTTGGTTCAATAAAAATCAACCAGTCAAATATCCGAAGCCCTAGGCCCACCAATAGATTAACTCCTGTATTAGATTTTCTTCCTGAGTCTCCTAACGACACAAACAGCAGCGGCAGCCGTACTCTCAGCAAACATTGAGCACTTAACTTGTGTGGCGCCACACAGCATATTAAGTGCTTTCCCTGCAATCGGTCAACTTCAGGTCCGCGGGGGTGGGGGGTGGGGATAGGGGGCAGGCACCGAGTTCCTTAGCAACTACCTCAGGGCCTCAGTCCTTTAGGGCAGACTGCTCTGGTGGTGGCTTATATATACTCCACGGCCCTGCATTAGCTGAAGTTAGAACTTGGCTTTGAACCCTGGGTGCCTGACTAGGCTTTGCCAGTTCTCTCTAAGGAACTCACCCCTGGCTGTTATCTAGGTATTGCTTCTCTCTGGGTCTGACACCTTCCTCCTGTTCTACCAGACCCCATCCTTTAGTGACCCATCTCTAGGTTATTAGACCTAAGTTTACAACTTGTCTTTGATTATTGTCTTTAGAGTAGCTGGTCCCTTTCCTTGGGGACTTGCCACATCAACAGCCAGGAATTCCCTTTCATCTCCTCTCTCTACCAGGAAGCTGCTGTTGTCATTGCGCCTCTGGTCAAAGCCACTGTGGGTCACACCTTACCTGCTAACAGAATAGTTTCCTGTCTGTGACATAGACTGGGAAATGCCTGCAGGCAGGGACATGGTCTTATTTTCCTACGTCTAATACTCCCTCTGTGTCTAGCACATAGAATTCCTAATACAAGCTTGCTGAATGAATGAATGAGTGGGCACTGAAAGAGGCCAATCTTCATTTTCCCATCCCACTATTAAAAATCAAGGAGTCAACTAAGGTTTCTAGTTAGAATAAAACATACCAATTCTGGGTGCCTGGGTGGCTCAGTGGGTTAAAGCCTCTGCCTTTGGCTCAGGCCATGATCTCAGGGTCGTGGGATCGAGGCCCATGTCGGGCTCTCTGCTCAGCAGGGAGCCTGCTTCCCCGCTCTCTCTGCCTGCCTCTCTGCCTACTTGTGATCTCTCTCTCTGTCAAATAAATAAATAAAATCTTAAAAAAAAATCTTAAAAAAAACAAAAACAAAAACAAAAAAACCCATACCAGTTCCGGTTGACAAAATGATAAAAATTTGCACTGCAGTTTCTTTTTTTCCAGTAAAATTTTTCATCTCGTAACTGGAATTAATTTATTCCAAGACAATAGAAAGGTATTGGTGCAATATGAGATAAAGGGGGTTTAAGGAACATAATAAAGAGAACATTACAATCTGGTTAACATAACCCAACCCTAGGAAGATTAATAGCTTTCAGCTCATACAAAGACTGAAATCTATAATGTGATATATACATGGTTTTATTAAAAATGAAGGCTGATTATAATGAAATACTACCACCAGGCAAAAATGAGCATGGAGTATAAAATAGACAAACTGATGGTGTGACGAGAGTTGGAGCAAACTCCTCTAAGTGGAATTCCATGGGATAGGTTTTTAGTTCCAAAATGCTCAAATCACATAATAGTTAGAAGTATAATTAAGAATTATGTTCTAAAAAATTCTGCAACAGAAGGCAATTAATATCTATTTGGGAGAAGGTTAGATTTTTAATGAATCAGACGTGACTCTGCAGAGAAATGCTTGATGTTGCCATATACTCTCTTCGGTCTGTTTAGCTAAAAACACGTCAGATAATGGGCCTCCCGGTGTGCGGGCTGAAGTGTTACATTCATGCCCGGAGAGAAGGCATTTGTCGGCCTGCCCTTGTAGCACACTTGGGATGTCTGGAAGGAGCAGAGAATTTCTGGAACCCTACTAAATCCAGAGTCTTCGATTCTGTACATTTTAAAAAGGCAGTGAGTCATTTTCATCAGAGTCGGGATTTTTCATTTCCTTCAAATTTCAGTTATACAATCTTTTTTTAATGATACCACACTAAGAAGTAGAATATATGAGAGACATAAAAGATAAAAGTGTTGAAGTAGGGGAGGACAGGAGCCATGAAAAGAAAAGAGCTCATTGGGTCCCCTCCACCCATCTCCCCTTTTGGCCCCTGAGGCACCCCGTCGTTGTACTTATAGACTGCCTTAAAACACGGTTTGGAAACCACCTGACCTGGAGTGGCCCTCTTACTTTTCAGTTGTGGTTACTGAGATTTAAGAAGTTAAGGAACTTTGGCAAAATCACACAGACAAAAAAAATCTGCAGAGAGGGAAGAAACCAGAGGTGTTTTCTCAGCACCTGAGCCTGGTGTCTTTGACCTCACTCTCTCACTGCCCTGTCTCTGGGAACCGGGTGACACGTGATCCACAGTTGGGCAGCACAAACACCGCCTGGGAACTCACTAGGAGCACAGGCTCAGACCTTGCCCAGGCCTTTTAAATCTGAATTTCTGGGGTGGGACCCAGGCAGCTGCATTTATCATCCAAGCTCCAGATGATTCTCAAGCCCCCTGATGCTAGGACACCTCTCCGGCCTGGCCTTTCCTCCTGGCCCTCACTCTCTGACTCCTACACTCAAAACGAGCAGGAACTGCATTTCTTAGGAGGAAAAATGTCATGAAGGAAAAGAAAAACAAGGAAAGGAAAAGAGGCGAAAAGTACTGTAGAGCTGTTAACTCCTCACCTCAGATTCCATTTATGTCATTTTGCAATTTAAGGATCTTTTTTGAATGGTGGCATCATGAAAAGGCTAACAGGATTGGCTAGTCTTTTTGGTTGCTTCAGCTTTTTATAAGTAAAATAATAAATTGCTTTTTGAACTAAATGTCTTCATGTTTGTTACATAACATTTCTTATATAACATTCTCATATAAATCCACTGTTTCCATAGGAGGGCTGCGGCACACAGCTAGACCACACACACAACACAACGTGCACACAAAAGGACGTCTAAGTAGCAAACTTTTCAAAAAAGTGTTTTCTACTTTACCAAAAATATGTCAATTCCAATTTGACAAATAAATTCATTTATGAACTTGCTTCAGAAAGGACATGATTTCAAAGTAATCTCTGGTAACTTTTTTTCATCTTTAATTTTTAAATTATTTTTTCATTCCAGTATCATGAATGTACAATGTTATATTAGTTTCTGGTGTGCAATATAGTGATTCAGTCTGGTAACTTTCTTTGTATTAGCAAGGCCCATGAAAATGAGAAGGGTGGAGATTACTGAAACTGTGGGAAATAAGAAAACTTGGCCAGAACAACATTTTCATGAATGCAAAGAGGGAGAGCAAGTAAACATAACCTCTTGGACTCCTCTTTATTTGTTCACCTTTTCAAAAATCTATATTTCACTCATCTGTGTTTTAAGTTAAAGGAAATGGTTTTCTTTCTTTTTTTTAATTTTTTAATTTTTTAATTTTTTTTAAAGATTTTATTTATTTGACAGAGAGAAACACAGTGAGAGAGGGAGCACAAGCAGGGGGAGTGAGAGAGGGAGAAGCAGACTTCCCGCTGAGGAGAGAGCCCGATGTGGGACTCGATCCCAGGTCTCCGGGATCATGACCTGAGCCGAAGGCAGTCGCTTAACCAACTGAGCCACCCAGGCGTCCCGATTTTCTTTCTTTTTTTAAAGGAAATTATTTTCTGACTCTTCTAAAAAAATCTTTGGAGTAAATTAAAGATGATCTGAAGGGTCACAAGATCAGGAGTGAGAGCAACTGCCCCGAAGAGCAGTCGAGAGTTTGAGAGCGTGGAAAAAAAGAGCGAAGAGCTACGCAAAATTATTTTTGCTTTGAATAGAAACCCTAAGTGTAATGTGTTAAGAATATGAAACTATTCCCAACATGTGAAAATTCTGCAGGATTTTTCAAATGAACCCTCAAGTCAGTATTTTAACTTGGCTGTTATATATGGCTTAGGTTTCCCAAATGGAATTCACTATTTCCAGAACAATCATTTCTGAAACTTAAAAAAAAATTCAAAGTTCTTATTCCTGGTACCCTCTCAGCCCTCCTTTGTAAAATATATCACTTAGTTTTTATGTTTCTCTGTATACGTCGACACAAAAGATATATTTCTCCCAATTTCACTGAAAATGCTTGGTTGAAAAAATCCAAATGAAAATTTTAAACCCAAAATGTGTTTATAAGTTCATACCTATGAAATTATGACCCAATAGAGCATAAGTTCCTCTAGATATTTTAAAAAATCATTTATGAGTTTTGGACTTCATAATTCTTTGACAACATTACCTTTGAATAAGAGACTGTGTGGAATTATATAGTATTTTCAATTACAGGCTACAGTATTTGACCTAACACATACACTACACCCTAGGTTACACTGGAGATTATTTTAAAATCTCTAAATCACTCAGAGCACAAACACAAGTCAAGCGGCTCACTTAGAGCTCGTCAGTCCTTGGCTTTGAATCATCTAAGGTGTAACTCAAGGAAGGTGAGAAAGAACATTTGCCACTCTCCAGAGTGGCATGTGAACCTCAGGAATCCCCTGGAAACAGCCAATTGAGGCTTTAGACCTCCCACCCTGCTCTGCCATCAACTCTGCAACGCCATGGAATCCGCGCTTCTCTCTGCAGTCCTTTTATAGACACCCGCCTTCTTCATATTCTCCTTGGAACTGAATTAGTTACTGTTTCGAAGAATGGGGCCCTGTGCTAGGGAAGGGTGGGGTAAAATGACAAGTCCGTTTGTTTGGAATAAAATGGCCAGAAACAGAACAATAAACACAGAAGTCTGGAGAACAGGCCTTTGCTGTATCAGCACAAAGAGTTTTCTTCATGACTTCCTTGGACATCGGTAGCATTAAAAGATGGAGTTGCTAATAATTTCCTTTCCTCTTGTTTAATTATGCAATTGGATAATAAAGCGTTAGGGTAAAAGCTTTGCCCAAGTTTAACTCTTTTATTTTTAATTTCGTTCAGTTTTTATTTTAACTATTTCCAATACAGATTGTAAATCTTGGCAAGTAATCCTCGTAACGCATGGTTTAATATTGCACAGGCTGTATCTACACACATAAGGTAATGTTTTCAAACTGTAACTATATCCACTAAAGCCCCAAGGTAACAATATCCATGCCCATCACAGTGTCCCAGTCTGGGTTCCCACTAAAATAAAAAAGGATTTGGGTACAAGCAGGTTATTTAGGAGATGATCCTAGGAAGCACTGTGGGGAATAGGAAGCTGAGACAAGATGGGGAAGAGACAATCAAGGATGCTTTATTGAGTAGATTACGGATGTGGGAAGCTGGGCCTCAGTGATCCTGGGGACCCTTTGACATTCTGTGGAGCACACATGGAAATTGAAAACTGGAAGTTTTACTGACCTACTTTCATTCTTTATTGTTTTTTGGTCAAGGTACCCTGGCACTACAGGCCTGGCCCACATGTCCACCCAGCACCGCGAAGCTGAGCGGATATGGACCCTGTGTCTGCAGCATCTGTTCTACATGGCATTAGATGCTGCCCCTCCAACTGCCCTCACCCAATGGCGCATGGACTCTCGTACTCCAAATGGTAGCAAAGCACTATATTCACAGGATTTGATTGGCTTTGCCAAACCTCCTGTGTTTCTTTGCCTATAAACTGAATTCATCCCTCAAATTTTTTTTGACTTTAAATTTATTTTATTTTTTCAGTGTTCCAAGATTCATTGTTTATGCCCCACACCCAGTGCTACATGCAATACATGTCCTCAGTACCCACCAGGTTCTCCCACCCCCTCCAAGTCCCTCAGTTTGTTTCTCTGTCCAAATTCTCTCATGTTTCATCTCCCTCCCCGATTTACCCTACTTCCCATTTCTGTTCCTTCTACTGTCCTCTATATTACCCCTTATACACCGCAAGTAAGTGAAACCATGTGATACTTGACTTTTTCTACTTGGTTTATTTCACTCAGCATAATTTCCTCCAGCCCCGTCCATGTTGCTACAAAAGTTGGATATTTATCCTTTCTGATGGAGGCACAGTATTCCATTGTATAGATGTACCACATCTTCTTTATCCATTCATCTGTTGAAGGGCACCTTGGCTCTTTCCACAGTTTGGCTATTGTGGCCATTGCTGCTATGAACAGCGGGGTGCATATGGCCCTTCTTTTCACTACATCTGTATCTTTGGGGTAAATACCCAGTAGTGCAATTGCAGGATCCCTCAAATTTTACCTGAGGCTAGAAAACCATGACATAGAAACTCCCGAGTTTTAGAGAATTACTCTAGGTTCAATTCTAACTCCATACCTATCAAACCATTTCAGTTTCTGGGGCTAGGTCAGAGTTCTTAAAGCCAAAGCAGAAAGTGTCAAACCTCAGGGCAGTTTCATAATTGGATGTTCTCTATTCAAAGTAAAAACTTTAAATGAGTAAATATAATGTCTTAACTCAAAAGAAGAAGAGAAACTTCCTTAAAGAAAAGTATCAATAAAACATTTATATAAAGATCTGTCACTTAACAGTAAGGACAAAACAAAACAAAACAAAACAAAAAACAAAACCTGACATATAATTTAAGGTCTGAAGTTCTTTTGTGACTCACATCATAAATCATAAAGACCCTCTTGGGACGATATTGATATCATTCCAAGAAGATTGTAAATAGTATCTGAAAGTACACTGTGAGGCTCTCAGATACATCCCCAGGAACAATTGCCCAAACACTGTCTTGCATAAAGAAAATTCAGGATCCTTTTGACAGAAGTGCTGGTTACTTCTTAGATGCTGGGCAGAAGCAGGGATGGCAGCCAGGGTGGCCTTGGAGGAGGAGACAGTCACTGGCTTCTTCCTTGATTAAGATGCTCAGGATCCTACCTCACTGCCGCCCTGCCAACACGTTGCCTGCTTAGCTGGGATGCTCCCCCCAGTCCTACTGCTACCCTTACCCTTGTATTTGGGATGTTTTGGTTATGAAAAATCAGAGGGAAAAAATGAGCTTCTCTGGAACAAATTAAGATTCCAGGCTATGGAACTAAACAGACATGTGTTTGGGTCTCATCTCCACTACATGACCTTTGGTAAATTTCCAATTTGTTTCTCCATCTGCAAAATGGAGATTACAACCAGGCCTTCCCCAGAGGTTTGTGGTGCTGTATGTATAGTGTTTGGTTCTTAGGACTCAAGAACTACAACCTACTGCTGTGATGATGATGATGATGATGATGATGATGATGATGATGATGATTAGGGAAGGGAGGAAGCACACTACTGCACAGGAGTTTCCCTGGGAAACTGGAATAAGGCTTAGGGCAATCTAGCAAGCACAGAATGCTTCCCTTTGGTCAGGAGCAGTGGTTTTCAAATTCTGGTCCCCGGTGCAGTAATACCACTGGAGAACTTGTTAGGGAAGCAAATGACCAGGCTACATTCCAGACCAAACAGATCAAACTCTGGGGTGGGGTCTGGCAGTCTGCGCTTTAACAAACCCTCTGGGAGATTCTGGTCTCTGTTTACCTTGTGAGAAGCTGGGCTATAGGAGCATTGCAGGAAGGGGACATGCTGAACTGAGTTCAGCTCTGAAGGAACATTACCATCCCTTCCCTCATCATCGATTCTCTTCTGGCCATTCGCATCATTTGAGATGTTCATTTACATTTTTCATTCATACACCATATAGTCCATGGTGTCCACCTAGTCCATATTCTTTAACGGTAGAAATAGGTTACTAGCTGTAAGAGATCGTGTGTCCCCTGTTGAAGGTCAGAAGGATTAAGTACAAATAATCTTCTCAGGTGATTTTTGGTCTTATCCTTTTTAAAATATCTATTAGTACATAAGAAACATACAAGTACTTGAGGGCATTAACAATCATCGTCACATTATCAAGCCCAACAGAGTATCATATAATTGACATCCCATAGCAACTACTTTTAAGTTTAAAAAGAGAGTGAGAGCTAGTCTTCACATCTAATGGGAAAGCACAACAATGGCACAATAAGCTGTATGCATTAATACAAAGTCAGATTCCAAACCTTAAGGCTTGTAGAATAAGAATCTCTCAGCCATATGTTTAATAGCTGTAAGGAAAAGATAATGTTTTCTACTGCCGAGAAATTTGATTACAGAGGAATCTTATTTTAACTATTGTCCTTCATTTAAAATCTTAAATGATATTGTTACATATGTCTTTTGGATTTTAAATGCACACATATTTACATAAAATGTAGTCATTTCTCCCACTTCTTCATTGTTGAAATTGCCTTCGCCAACAGTTATGCAGTGTCAAGATGGGATCAGAATGTGTGGGAGGAGAATTTTTTGCAGTCAAGCTTTGCTAACATATGCAACTAGTCACAAATTACCAATGAGACAATATACGTGTCTAAGAGTGTAGAAAAGCTAGCTGTTCATCTCTGCCCTTAATTCTTATCTATGCTAGGACAGAATATGAGAGTCAGAGTCCTTAGTTGGAGCGCAACTCTGACTGCTCTGCAATCGCTAGGAGTAAAAAGTACCCAGGAACCCTGATAGGTGGGTTTTCCCCCAGAATTTGATAGCTGTAGCCTGGGAAGTAGCCTGGATAGTTTTTAAGTTCCCAGTTGATTCAAATGATCACTGGAGCCACTGTCTTGAAGGTCTCCCCTAACCTAAGCACTTCACATTAAATAGGACTGTAAACTGTACTAGCCGGTAGCTGGTAGGGAGAATCTTTAGTTCTTGGCCCTTGGGACCAGCGGAATGTTGGGCCCCTTCTATTTTAGGATTTTGGAAAAGAGCGAGGCCAAGCAGTGGCCTTGGGTTCCTTTCCCCTTATGCCCCTGTTGGAGCTGCTGTCACAAAATACCACGGACTGCGTGGCTTAGAAACATCAGACACTTATTTTTCATAGTTCTACAGGTTGGGAACTCCAAGACCAAGGCAGCAGCCAGTCACGTTTCATGAGGGCCCTCTTCTCTAGTCACAGCTGATGCCTCTGGTCTGTGTTTTCATGTGCCGGGAGGGATTAGAGAGCTCTTCAGATCCTCTTTTACAATACATTAATTCCATTTCTTAGGACTCTGTCCTCATACTTTCAGCACCTCCGAAAGACCCACCAACCAGCCAGCACTTTTTGAATGGAGAGGCAGAAAAAGAAACAAAGATACTTCACTTGATTGTGGAGTTCAGTAAAGAAGAATGGGGCTTGAGGGATCACATGGGGTGGGAGCATGAAGGGCCATGAAAGCAGTGGAATCATGGTAAATGGTAAATGATTCTGGCACAGCCCTAATTGTAGGGTTTGCCAATTCCTGGAGCCAATACTCCCGGTACAGCTGATTTCAAGTTCCCATCTTGATGTCACTGAATGAAGACCTCAGTGGAAGGAGATGCGCACAATTGGTTCTTAGGGGCCTCTATGGGCAGGGGCCAGCACACCACAATAGTTATAAGCCACTTTTATCCAGAGGGCAGTTGGGCGCTGCTGAGGGCTTTATGCAGGGAGCCAAAACAAACAAACAAACAAACAAACAAACAAAAGTAACATAGTCTTGCTACTGTTTTCTGAGTAGTGGTGCATTTCTTTGGCACATCTGTATATTCATACCTCTGACCAAAGACAGCTATTTGTGAACTGTAGGGCCTAGGTAGAATCTCAGGTGGTCCAGATTAAGTAAAACCAATTAGCCTACACAGGGATTAAAACTGGTATAGAGAGTTATCAGCGTCACACCCTACCTGAGCAAAATAATGAGAAAAGTACTCTTCATGTCCTTACAAGGATTACTAGGCTTGGATCATGAGTATCAAATCCAGCTCAAATATTACAGCCTTTGATTTTTAATAACCAAGGACTTGCAGTCAAAAGGAAATATGCAATAGAAATAAACAAAGACTACACATTGGGTCATAATGTGCATTTGCTTTTATGGATATTCAATAATTCTATTTGTTTTTATTTATTTATTTTTAAAAAGATTTTTATTTATTTATTTGACAGAGAGAAATGCAGCCAGAAAGGGAACACAAGCAGGGGGAGTGAGAGAGGGAGAAGCAGGGCCCCCGCCAAGAAGGGAGCCAGATGTGGGACTCGATCCCAGGTCTCCAGGATCATGACCTGAGCCGAAGGCAGACGCTTAACGATCAAGCCACCCAGGTGCCCCAAATATTCAGTAATTTTAGATGAATAAGTTTGAGTTTGTAAAACACTGGCAACACCTTCTAAGATGTTTTGGTATAATTAGGTAGTAAGAAAAAGTTTGTTAGACATCAGCATAATTCACCGAATGTGTTAAGTATAAAGTAAGTAGTTAACAAGTAGAACATGTGTGGGCTAAACACAGTGAAGGATGGAAAGACCAAAAGATACCTAATATTCGGGACACCTGGGTGGCTCAGTTGGTTGAGCAACTGCCTTCGGCTCAGGTCATGATCCCGGAGACCCGGGATCGAGTCCCACATCGGGCTCCCTGCTCGGCAGGAAGCCTGCTTCTCCCTCTCTCACTCCCCCTGCTTGTGTTCCCTCTCTCGCTGTGTTTCTCGCTGTCAAATAAATAAAATCTTAAAAAAAAAAAAAAAAGATACCTAATATTCATGAGGCACCTGAGCACTAAATATTCATACTATACTAAATATACATGAGACCAAATATACAAGAGACACTAAATATATGAGGCACTAAATAGTCAAGATAAGATAAATAAATACACATGTGCCCTTAATGTTCATAAGGTCTTTTTTTTTCTCTTTAGGTAGAAAGATGTGGGGCTTCAACTCATAACACCAAGATCAAGACCTGAGCTGAGATCAAGAATCGGACACCCAACCAACTGAGCCACCCAGGTGCCCGCAAAGGCCACAAGATCTTAATTCAGCCACCCATTGGTGTCACCCATTTTAGCTCCGCAAGTCCTCTGCCTGAGGACTACCTGATAATTCATCAGGCTCATGGGTAAGCTACAGCTGTGGCAGTGCATACTTGTCTCTGTGTCTGATAAAGTGTGTGTCATAGGCTTAGGCACACGCATTGATGTCTCCCTTGCTGGAAACTCAACTCTGGTCCTTGTAAGCATACTGCTGCTGGCAAAAGCTGATGCAGTAGAGGGAGGACATATAAACAGTATGTACTCCAGAATTCCAGTAGTGTGGCCCTTCCAGCCTGCTTATACTTTGCCTGAAGTGTGGTTCTCTTTCCTCATAGCCTTCCCCCTGGTTTCCCACTGTATGCTTCAACTTATTTTAATAATCTATGTAATTCAAGTGTTTTAATTTGGTCTGGTTAAACTGGTTGCCTGGTAATTTACTTGGGAGCCACCCCTGCATCAAGGTCATCCCTCACATAATAGAGAAGATATGGGAAGTTCTAAAAAAATAATGTGAATTTCTTGGGAGGGTGGATCTTGGAGTCAATGATTTTATTTCATCTAATTTGCTTATTAAGGAAGATATCTGATTTTCTATGAAGAAACACAAAAGAACAACATTTTGAAAAGGACTAACTTCTGAAGTAATTGGTGAGACTACATCTCAAAAAAAATTATAGCAGAAAAAGCCCACAAACAAATATTTCATCAAAGAAATGTTGAACTGAAAAACAACATCACATTCTGGTGACACTTGCTTACTTTCATATATCCATTCAAAGGATATTTAAAAAACCCAAGATGTGAATTATCTGATGACATTTAAAACAATGCAAAAATAAATTTAGATCTAAAGTATCACTGAAGGATATAACTCAACTGTAGTAGAAGGTCATCATTTAAATAAATATTAATCAGAAACAGGATTAGATCTTGTAGTTTGTTTCAACATATATTAGCACTGAGTGCCAATGTAAAATTAAATACACAATTTGGAGCAGTTTAACTTAACATTTGTTGTGATTTATTTTTTTTCTTTATTTTATTTTAATCCTAGTAGAGTCAACATACAGGGTTATATTAGTTTCACTGCTGGGATTTATTTATTGCCCATTTGTTCTAGGCAGTCCACTAGATACTGCATGGGGCTACAAAGATGAAACATATATTCTCCAAGAGTTTACAGTCTAATTATAAAGATGGAGAATGCTCTCCAAAAGTAAACACAACTTCATACAAATGAAAAGCTACAGAAGTTGGAAGAAGGGACAAACCTAGATGGCTGGAGGAGTTGTGGGAGATAGTCCATCAAGGATGACTAGGGTACTGGCAGGTAAAGGGCAAGGAGAAAGCTAAGAAGGCCTAGGGAATTACAGGATGCAAAACTTAGGTATTTCCTTACGAGAAGGCAAGACAATAGCTCACGTGGGCCATAAACTATTCTGTAAGAAGATATCATAAAATCTATAGGTAATGACTCTGGTAATAGCAGGCTTTCCCACTGTCCCCTCAACCTCAACATCATAACCTAATTGACCATTAGGTTTCCCAGGGCAGCATCAGAGACCTCTCCAGCTCAGAGTATATGGCACAAACCTCTGTTTCAACACGGACATGTTGCACTGTGCCTAATTTGCTCATCTGTCTTGCCAACTGCACTCTAGGTGGCTCAAGGCCATGGGCTTTGCCACTTACAACCTTAAATCTAGCAGATAGTATACTATTTAATGCCTATGAAGTGTTTAGTCGATGCCTATTGATTGAATGAATGAATCTATCAAACAACAGTGTATCAAAATGATGTCACTGATCTGCTTATTAATAGCAATGTTTGAGTTGTGGAAGGAGGGGAAAGAAAAATAGTAGAGTATAGAAGACAGAAAAGAAGATTTTCCAAACCAGCACAAAGAACATCTCTGAGATTCATACTGACATACACATATAATGAGTGAAGACATGATATCCACGTATAAATTCAGATTAGAAAATGATCAGTTGGGTTAAGAGTGGTGGGGTTTCCACTTCTCCCTGATGTACATACCCTCTAGCTGCCCTTAGGTGACTTTTCTTTTTCAAAGCTGCCTTGGACACTCCAGAATAAAAACATTTGCAAAATTGTAAAATTTGGAGAAGACTGGCACACTGTTTTATTCACTCCCTATGATACAACCTGGATAATTTTGCTTATAAAGAGTGACAGAATATACTGGAAGATCACTAAGTGTCTTGTGAATCATCTAAGAAAGAATATTAAGGAGCAATAAAGAGCTCTGAAGAGTGGTAACCTATGAGTGATATGTATTATAGAGGAAGGGACTCTTCTCTTTAGCTGAATATCTAACTGAGTACAATTTTATATTGCTAGAAGATAAAGTTTGCTCTCCACTCTATATGTACATGGAGTCCATATATGTTATTGGTATTATTATTACTGGAATAGAAAAACCTCTCTCCCACAAGCCAGATTTTCTTTCATTTTGCTTCTTCTTGAATTCCATTCTTCCTTCTTCCCCTACAATTGTATCTCCAGATCTCTTTGAAAGGGGAAAATGAACTTGAATGCCTATGGGCCCTCTAACTGTGATTGGAGACTAGTTTGAGTTCAATAACTTCCAATGCAAATCTCAGTGAAGTTGTCAGAAGACACTCAGCAGAAAATCTGCCAAAGGCATTTGAACTCATCTTTTATTTTTTAAAGATTTTATTTATTTATTTATCAGAGAGAGAGAGAGAGAGAGAGAGAGAGAGAGAGAGAGAGAGAGAGAGCATGAGAGGAGAGAAGGTCAGAGGGAGAAGCAGACTCCCCATGGAGCTGGGAGCCCAATGTGGGACTAGATCCCAGGACTCTGGGATCATGACCTGAGCTAAAGGCAGTTGCTCAACCAACTGAGCCACCTAGGCATCCCTGAATTCATCTTTTGAATAAGTTATAAGAGAGATAAAATTAGCATGTCATCTTCATGATAAGGAGAAAGAATGCAAACTAAGAAAAACTCAAGATAAAAACAAAGATGGCACTAACAAACATCTCACTACTGGAAGATGACTTTCACCTACATGATCTCTCTCAAAAGCAAAGATACCTCTCAGCTTTCACTTAGTGAGCGAGTGCACAATTTCCTATGATAATGTGAGATTTAATTTGATCATTTGCTCAGGAATTCCAAATCTTAGCTTTCTCATTGTTGGGATAGTGGCTTTGTGTTTTCCTTTATTCCTCTCTAGCCATTGCCCCATTTCTCAGATTCCTCTTATCCTCCTCTCTATCCCTGATCTCCACTTGCATAAATCTCAATTTGTCACTATTGGACGGCTTGGCTCAGTGTGTGCCTCACATTCTTTGCTTACGTCATCATGAACTTCTTACTCGCTGACACTGTACGGGGGAGTGTTCACACCAAGCTTTGAAAGCTTCCTCATAATTCCCAATACTGCCAGCCACTCCCTATCTTTGACTTTTTCCCTTGCTCCAGCTTGCCATTTGATTTTTTTTTCTTCTTCATCTTGCATTTTCTGGCCACTCCCTGTTAGTGTTTACCAGAGCCCCTTTACCTTCTTTACAATGTTGTTTGCTGTTAGACATTCCTCCTGGGAGATCACAGCTTTACTCTTGTGAACGTGGAAAATTCCTAAGTGACCTGGGTGACTTTCCTCTTTTGAGGTAGCCTTAGGCATCCCAGAATAAAAATATTGTGAAGTATTGTTTAGGGTCCATTTACATAGATGAGAACATTAAAGGTCACCATGGTAAAGCTCACAACTAATTTCCATCTGAGAATGTGGTCACCCCTCCTTTTCTCTCTCTTTGGCATTGAATATGATTCCATGTATGCTTGTGTGTGATACTGTGGTTTTTCTTGAGCTTTAATGTGCGTATAAATTCCTTGGGGATCTTGTTACAATGAAGATTCTGATTCAACGGTTCTAGATGGCATCTGAAATTCCGTATTTCTTTTTTTTTTTTTTAAAGATTTTATTTATTTGACAGAGAGAAACACAGCTAGAGAGGGAACACAAGCAGGGGGAGTGAGAGAGGGAGAAGCAGGCTTCCTGCGGAGCAGGGAGCCCAATGCGGGGCTTGATCCCGGATCTCCGGGATCGTGACCTGAGCCGAAGGCAGTCGCTTAACCAACTGAGCCACCCAGGCGCCCCAGAAATTCCGTATTTCTAACCAACTCCCCAGTGATGCTGAGCCTTGTGGTCCATGAACCACACTCTGTGTGGCAAGATGATTTGCTTTTAAGAAAATGAAGCAATTTTGAACAAGTAGGACACATAGCTCTCTAATTGTTGCAGAATTGCCATCTTTGAACTTTAAAAAATAAGTGACTACGAAGGAAAAGAACCATGTCTGAATTGTCAAACGGTCAATGCCATGCTACCTAAGGCAGCCCAGAGATGAGCTCTTTATAATGCTGAATGGGCTTCATGGGAATCAGGGAGACACCATTCGGTGGGCCCACAAGCTCCTTTTCACTTATACCACAGAGAGGATGTATCAAAATGGGCTCTAGAAAGAGTACCTTGTTCTGCAAACATTTGAAAACAGGTGCATGTTTAGGTCTGAGAGTCACTGGCGGGGCTCAGCATTTAAAACGAAAAGCTACAATTCGATTCTATAAACAAAGTACTAAAGTATGAAATCTAGAGCTAGAGGGACCTTAGAGATCACCCAGCTAAGCCTCTTAATTTACTGATGAGAAAACCGAACACTTTCAGGATTTACTCAAAGTTCCATAGCAGTTAATAGCCGAATGCGATCTTCTGACTCTTATAGTCTAGGGTTCCCTCCATGGTATGGGGAAAATTATTAAACAAAACAGACCTTGAGAATAATTTCAGGCACCTGAGCTGTCAATATATTTGCCACAAATGGCTCATGTTCCCATGGGCTCCCCGGATGTCTGGGAGACAAGTGGGCCAGTTTGGTACTAAGAAAGATGATTCAAAAGTACAGCACTTTCCAAGGCTTCCCTTTGCCCTGTTCTCACACCCAGCCCAGTGCGAATGTGCAGCAGTCCTTCTGTGAGTCATATACTGCTTAACAAGCTGCACGCTAATTATAGAAACTTCCAGGGGAAGTGGCCAAAGTTCCTACTTCACAAGCTCTGGTGGTTAAAGGTTCCGAACATTTTTTTTTTTTTAAAGGTTCCGAACTTTATCCAGAATTGAGGGCAAGGCTGCCATCTCTGTAGGAAGCAAAACTGGCAGCTGCCCCACTATCACAAAACTTCCACCTCACCCTGGTGACTGACGAGGAGGAGAGCATCAGTTTTCATGCTTCCTCCCCTTTTGGGCTGAAATGAACACGCAGATATGGGGTGAGGGGTAAAGACACTCCCCCTTCTTTTTCTTTCCCTCTCTCTCCTTTGAGCATCCAAGGTTATAATACTAATAACTTGATATATATCCTTCCATTCCTACTTCATGGATACATAATCCCAGGAAATTGATTTTGTCTTTATTATTTTTCAATGGGTTCATATGTTTCTTGAAACTTATTTTGTTTGTTCAGAAGAGGTTGTGAGTATCCCCGTAGGACAGCAGGCACAGATCCAACTAAACTGAAAAGGAATTCATTTTGTAAAGCCATCATAATTCTCTAATTCATTCAATAATTCCTCCATTGATGAGTATTTATGTTATTTCTTCTTTTTGACCACTATTGACAATGCTACAACAAATAGTTTCTACATATAGCCCTTCATATTGGTACTTCTATTTCTATAGAATTGATTCTCAGAAATGGAGTGACAGATCAACAGGCAGGTGCATTAGAAAAAAATTCACAGAGAATACCATATTTCTTTCCTTAAACACCGTAGCAATTTGTGTTTCCACCAGTAATGCCTGCGAGTGATCTTTTCCCTCATTAGAAGTTATCCCTCCTAATTTTTGTTCATCTCTTGAATGGAAGATGGCATCTTGTTTCTTTATTTTCATTTCCCTGATGCTGATGAGGTTGGGCATCTTCTCATAGTATTTTTTTCCCCCTAGCTGCCTGGGTATCTTATTCTGTGAAATGCATATTGCTATGCTTTGGCCACTTTTTTTATTATTGGGTTGTTTGTGTCCTTAGAAATTAAAGTATAGAAGGTATTCATGTATTAGGGCCATGCATCCTTTTTGTCATAAAGGTCGCAAACCATATCTATTTAATCTATCATGCGTCTTTTGACTTTGTGTTTTGTTGCTTTTAATGTAGTAAACAGGTCTATCTTTTCTTAGCACTTTTGGGTTTTCTGTCTTGTTAGAAAAGATCTTCTTCATTCCAAGACTATTTCTTTTTATATTTAAAACTTTAATGCACTTGAAATTTATTTTTATACTATGTGAGTGAAGAGATAAACTGTTCTCTAAGAAGGACTGCAAAGGGTGCTGGCAGCGTCTATTGAATAAAACATCTTTTTCCCCCCAATGAATTAAAATAACACTTTTGCCACATAATGTCTCCAAAAAAACAATTTGATCTGCTTCTGGACTCACAATGTTGTTTGAGTGATCTATTTGTCTCTTTTTGTGCCAATGCTACCTGATATGGATTACAGAAGCTTTATAGAAAGTTTAATGCTGGGTATTGCGGGACCCTCCCTGACCTCCAATGTAGAGAGAGACATTTATTCTTTTTTCCTACATTCTTAGGTTAGTCTTAAGTATCTATTTTTTATATTAACTTTTAAATTCTCCCCTCCTCCCTTAATATACCCTGCCTTCAAGGCACTTGAAGTTTATAGGGTATTCACAATTTAAGAACTATGTGGTAAGCCTTAGATACTATAATCCTATTTTATGAAACTTACATTAGGAAAAAAAATTGCACTGAAAACCAATAATATGTCCAGGGTATTGCTCAGATAAATTATGATACAGCTACATAATGGAACACTATGTAGCCATTAAAAGAATGGCTAAGCTTATTGTTATGGGTTGAGTTGTGTCCTTTCCCGAATTTAAATGTTGAAGTCCTAACACTCAGTACCTCAGAATGTGACCTTATTTGGAAACAGGGTCTTTACAGAGAAATCAAGCTGAAATGAGATCATTAAGTTGGGCCTTACTCCAGTATAACTAATGTTCTTATAAGGGGAAACTTGGAGACACACACACACACACACACACACACACACACACAGACCAGAACACCATTCAAAGATGAAGAGAGAGAGAGAGAGAGAGAGAGAGAGAGAGAGAGAGAGAGAGAAAGATATGTCCAAGCCAAGGAACACCAAAGATTGTCAGCAAACGACCAAAGCCAGGGGGAAAGCACGGAACAGATTCTCCCTCAATGCCCTCAAAAGGAAGAAACCTACAACACCTTGATCTGAGACTTCTAGTCTCTAGAACCATGAAACAATACATTTCTGCTACTGAAGCCTCCCAGTCTGTAGCATCTTGGCATGGCAGCCATAGTCAACCCAGAGACTTTTTGTGCTGATACAAGTCAATTGCTGCAACACACTGTTGTAGGAAAAGAGCATGATTCAGAACAGGTATGTATAGTATGCTATCATTTATGTAAACTCATGCAGACACAGAAAAACAAACATCTATACATATAAACTTGTGCTTGAAAATTCATAAATATCTCCTGAAGGATACACAAGAAGTTGATAACTGGTTGCCTGTGTAGAGGAGCTGAGTGGAGAGCACAAAGAGATGGGGGAAGAATTTAAACTGTATACCTGTTGATTTCTGAACCATGAGAATGATTACTTATTCAAAAATAATACAAAAAAATCAAAGAAAACCTCATAAATTATCATCTTTTAAAAAACTCTTAAGTCAAATAATTTGAACAGATCTTTTTTATACCTTCTACATGCAAATTTAAAGTTAATTAAAACATGTTAATTAAGAAAACATGTTAATACAATGTTTATATATACGAGTAAATCTCTCTTTCCGATTTACTCAGAACACACATTTTAAAGTGTTAATTTATGCCTTGGATTACTTGACGTAATATGTGTGCTGAAGAAATACAAGACACACTTTTATTATAGACGCTTATAACTGAGTGAAGGAGAGAAGAATAAAAGAACTTAGATGAAGCACGAAAGACGGTCACTTTAACTTTTTGTGCCTCAGGTTTCTTATTGGTAAAATAAGTGAGATAAAATGAATGTTAAAGTCCTAAAATTCCTGGATTCTTTTTTTTAAAAAGGATTTATTTCTTTATTTTAGGGGTGGGGGAGAGCAGAAGGAGAGGGAGAGATAGTCTTAAGCAGACTCTGCACTGAGCATGGAGCCTCACACGGGGCTTGATCTCACAACCTGAGCCCAAACCAAAAGTCAGTCACTTAACGGACTGAGCCACCCAGGTGCCCCTTTGGATTCTTTTGATTTGATTTTATTTGCTACTTAAGACCATACTTTGAGGGACACCTGGGTGGCTCAGTCAGTTATGAGTCCACCTCTTTTTTTATTATTAATATTTAGCTTTTCCATAACCCCGCCACCATATCCCTCCCCTCCACCCCCCAGCAACCGTCATCTTGTTTCCTGAGACTAAGAGTCTCTTATGGTTTGGGTCTTGATCTCAGGGTCATGAGTTCAAATGCCACACTGGTCCATGCTGGGCATGGAGTCTACTTATAAAAAAAATTATGCTTCGACATGACTATAAGTTCACATGCAGCTGTGAGAAATAATACAGAGAAAGCTAAGGTACCCCAGACCAGTTTTCCCAAAGGTAACATCTTGGGAAACTCTAGTACAATACCATGACTGGGATACTGATGTTGATACAATTGAGATAAAGAATAGTTCCAACACCACAAGGATTTGTCCTGTGCTGCCCTTTTATAGTACACCCACTTCTCTTCTCTCCCCTGTTGTCTGTAACTCTTGGCAACTACTAATCTATTTCCCAGCCCATGATTCTGTCATTTCAGGAATGGTATAGAAATGCAATCATGTGATATGTAACCTTCTAAGGCTAGCTTTTTTACGCAGTAAAATTCCCTGGAGATTCACCCAAGTTGGTGTATACATTGATATTTCGTATTTTTTTAATGCTGGGTAGTACGGCATGGTATGATGTCTAGTAATTAGTATAACCATTCATTGTTGAAAACCATTAGATTAGTTTCAACTTTTTGGCTATTACAAATAAAGCTGGTATGAACATTTTTGCACAGGTTTGGTGATAAATGTTCAAGAGGACAATTGCTTGGTTGTAGGATAGTTGCATATTTAGTGTTATGGAAAAGAAGCCAACTGTACATTTTACATTTATACCAGCAATGTATGAATGATCCATTTTCTCTGCATCTTCACCAACATTTGGTATTGTCACTGTTTTTTTTTTTTTTTAGCTCTTCTGATAATGTGTAGGGATATCTCATTATGATTTTAATTGGAATTTCTCTAATGGATAATGCTGTTGGCAATCTCTTCATGTGCTTATTTACCATTGCTTTCTTGGTAAAAATGTCTCTTCGTGTCTTTTGCTCATTTTCTAATTCAATTGTTATTTCACTGTTGAGTTTTGAGAGTTCTTAATATATTCTAGATATTAGCATATTTAAACTTTTTATTGTTGTAAGAACAGTTAACACAAGGTCTACCACTTAACAAATTTTCTGTACAATATATTATCGTTGAGTAAAGACACAATGTTGTGCAGCAGATCTCTAGAGATTATTCATCTTGCTTATCTGAAATTTTAAAGAGTTTTTTTTTGCCTAGGAAGCCCTATTTAATTTTTACAACAACCATACGATGATGTGGGTATTTTCATCATCATCCTATATTTACAGATGAGGAAAAAGAGAAACAAGGATGTTAAGAAACTTTCTCACAGCTACTTGGATAATTAAAAATAGATCCAAAGTCCAAAACCCAGGTAAGGACAAGATACCATTTTGTGAACCAGCTTAGAAATCATGGACGAAGAAAGAACAGTAAAATAAGGTTTATAAAAAGCAAGCCAGGGGTACCATCTCAAAGCATATAGATTCTATTTAGATTTGGTAAATATTTTGACATTTTGATTTTGCTTTCATTTTATAGTTTGTAAAAAACCTAAAACTGCAGTTTTTCTTGTTCACACTACTGTGAAGTAAAGAAAACAAAACAAACAAAAGCCAAATTATGATCTGGTATATAATAAAACATTAGTGTTTGCATTGAGTTTAGTTTGAATTTATGCAAACAAATGCCTGCTGTCCTTATTTTTGATTCAATTCAATTCAATTTGGTTCAAACTCCTCAGACAAACTCTTAAAATAAACCGTGGAAGACTCCGAAAGGATTAAAAGATTCCTGTGTGTCTTTTCCATGGAATTCTATGTTGTCTAACAAAACCCTCAGGGGTTATCTGATCCTTTAAGGGTCTACCGCTTAGTCTTTGGTTGTGGTATTTTCTACCTCTGTAGTGTTAGAACTACAGGAGGGCCGCCTAGGTGGCTCAGTTGGTTAAGCAACCAACTGGATTTCAGCTCAGGTGATGATCTCAGGGTCCTGAGACTGAGCCCTTGTTGGGTAGGGCTCTGGGGCTCAATGGGGAGTCTTCGACCCCTCTCCTTGTGCCCTCCCCCCCAAATAAAGAAATAAATCTAAAAAAAAAAAGAAGAACTCAACTATTAGAGGGCTGATGGTAATGCAAATGATTCTTGTTCATGGAAATGCAAATGGGTTGCCTCCTGGAATGCAACTGATTCTCTATGCAGAGAGTCAGCAGTGCAGCATCTGTTATCAAATACTTATCAGCATTCCTGACTGTTTATATATGTGTCTGTTCTTCAGATTCTCCTTTAAACCAACTGCAACATCTTACTGATTCTCTCATTAGTTAATGATTTAATAAAATGTTTGGCACATATTCATTATGTATTTCTTTTCTTAAAAAGATTTCATTTATTTATTTGAGAGACAGAAGGGGAGAACACAAGCAGAGGGAGGGGCAAGCAGACTCCCCCACTGAGCAGGGAGCCTGACAGGCACTTGATCCAGGACCCTGAGAACATGACCTGAGCTGAAGGCATGTGCTTAACTGACCAAGCCACCCAGGCACCCCTCATATATTTCTATAGGTGTCACGATTTGAATTGTTTAGAATATGGTCAGTCTTTAAGAAAACACCAACATACTATCTGCTCATGCATTATTCTGTTTAAAAAAGGTATCCATGTATCTGACACCTTTCCAGGTACCTGAGCCACAATTTCTAATGATAACATCTTATGTATCCAAGGTACATTCATCTAAACACTTAAACAGATACTAGCATGACACTATTAACAAAACTACAGACTGTAAGGCAATTTCACCAGATTCCCAACGAATGGCCTTTCTCTGTTTCAGGATCCAATCCAGGATCCCACATTGACTGAGGTTTTCTCATCAGACTGGGGTTACGGGGATCGCCCATCTCATCGCGTTCTATCACAGGGGATGTGGTCTGAACGTGACTGTCACTGGTGAGGTTAAACTTATGCTTTTTTTGAAAACAGGTCACTCCATCCAGCTCATACTGCAGGGGGACGGAACATTAAATTTCACCTCCTGGAAGGGGAGTATCTATACATTTTTTGGAATTCTTTTATAAGGAAGATTTAGCCTGCAGAGAAAACACATTATCTGGATTGTTGCTGTGTGGCCAGTCTCATTATTCTCCTTTTCTAAATACATAATCCGGCTTTTGTCTCTTATGGGCCAGTGTAAGTTAATAGGTTTGTTTATCTTACGTTATCATTAATTTATTTGTTTAGGTGACAATAGTTGTTTTTTTTTTGGTAGGTTCTGGCAGTCAAGACTAATAGGTTTTTCAACATATTTCTGTGGATACAAACTGTACCAGCGCACGGGGAAGGGGAATGAGCTGGCAGTGTATGCGTCGCTTTGAATCTCTGGGTAGCCTCCTGGGAATATTGAGTTACTTAAGCTTCAAAGAAAGATGTGACAATGGCTAACCATATTTTACACTCAGATTTTAATGTTCTCACAGCCTAGGTGGCCCATCAATTTTTTATGTTAAGTTTTTTCTACAAGTTCTCCAACAATTTTTCTGGGCAAGATTCTTTCAAATGCAAGACTAATTTTAAGCTCGATTAAAATGTTAAAGAGACCGTCCTGCCATTTGTATTATCCTTTATGAAAAAGTCAATACTTTAATAGACTTCCTTGGTAAACTATTTTGAGAAACTCAATAGGATTGTTAAATAAAGCAGAACTCCCCTTCAGATTTCAGTCTTTTCTATGTATTTTCTGACAAAAGGAATAAAATAAGATAAATAATGAGTTACATGGCTAAAGATTAAACAATTTTTTTTGCATAGAATACAGCTTTTACACATTACAATGTTCTGAGCTAAGAGTGAAAATTCACCTTAGAGAACTGTTAATTGTCTGAGTCCTGACACCTCAAATTTAGCACATTATTCATCCTCTAACACTTACCACATTCTTTTACAATAAGTTATTTTAAAGAATTTGTCTCCTCTACCTCTACTAGACCATGAGCTCTGACTTTGATGACTGCAAGTTACAGCCATATTTATTTCCTCAGTATATGGCACCACATCTGGCATATAATAAGTCACACTAGCTGCATGTCAAGTGCTCATATGACTAGCTACCAGTACCAAATAGCGCAGATGTAAAATACATTTTTAAAAAAGATTTTACTTATTTATTTGGCAGAGAGGGAGAGAGAGAGAGAGAGAGAGAGAGAGAGAGAGAGAGAGAGAGAGAGAGAACAGAAACGTGAGCAGGGGGAGTGGGAGAGGGAAAGCAGGCTTCCAGCCAAGCAAGGACTCTGATGCGGAACTCGATCCCAGGACCCTGGGATTATGACCTGAGCCAAAGGCAGACGCTTAACGACTGAGCCACCCAGGCACCCAGATGTAAAATACTTTTATCATCATAGAGAGAATTCTGTTTGACAGTGCTGGTTTAGAGCAGTGTCTCTCACCCTTGGCATTACTGACATATTAGACCAAATAATTTTTTTGCTGTGGGAGCTAGCTGTCTTGTGCCCTGTAGAACGTGGAGCAGCAACCCTGCTCCCAACCCTCAATGTGACAACCAAAAAGGCCTTTACACCTTGTTATATATTCTCTGGGGATAAAATTGTCCCCAGGTGAGAATTATTGAGTTAGAGAAGCTCATTTTGAACTAGAGTCCTAGAAAACCTTACATTGCCAAGACATATTCCAAGGAACTGCTGAAAATTGTTCTCTAGTAAAAAGGATCCGCATACAACTTAAACGCTTTCTATAATTACAAGAGGAAATTCTATTTCATAAAAAGAAAATTTATTAGAGTATAATTCAGCTACATTCATGGGAAGTAACCTCTCCCCAGTTTCTCTTAAGCAACATACCTTGGACCTATCAAAATGAGATTAGTGACTATGATATAGCCATCATTAGGCTCTCTTCCTTAGATGTTAGATGAGTGTATTTAAATAATAATTAAAAAAAAAAAAAAACATCCTCACCACTTCCAGGAACAGTGGCCTGGCTTCAGACTGTGAGATTGCACATTATTTTTCTCGCTAGCTTTCTCTGGCCATGAAAATGTTTTTCTTGCCCATGTGGCATGCCCAAGTGCTTCCTCTCGAAAGCAGCGCTCAACCAATGACTATGAGGAGTTGTTACAGAAATAGCCCAGCTCCCTTGCCATTTGGGTATGCGAACTCTAAAGCATGTGTTTGCACCACAGACAGAGCTGCCATAGTGGGGTGAAAATACCATTAGACCCAGAGTAGTTCCCGCCATACTGCAATACTGTGTCTTTTACTGAATGCCTTCTCTCCATCATCTTGCTTACTCTCTTTATATCTGTGGATATTTTATTCCCTTCCCAAGGAAATCCTTGTCTCAAGGTCTGCTTTGACTCGGTGTTTGCATTAAATTCTTGACTCTGGGTCTGCTTCTGGGGAACTTGGAATGAAATATACTTATTAATTCATTAACCATTTATTCAGAATTACTGAGCCCCTTACTGCATACTAGCTTCAGTGGCATGGGTACTGTCTTGTAAATAGAACAGGTGAATGTCCTAAAGCCAGGACATGTACCTTTTTATTTATTTTTATTCAGTTCATTTTTTAAAATATCTTCTCAATTTCCTTTTTTATTGAAATGAAATTTACAGAACATGGAATTAACCATTGTAAGGCAAATAATTTAATGACATTTAGTGTATTCACAGTTTAGATAGCTACCACCTCTATCTACTTCCAAAAGTCCAAAATAAAATCTCATACCCGTTAAGCAGTTACTCCCCATTTCACTCTCACCATGTCCTGGGTAGCTCCAACTCTGCATTTGTCTTTTAATGGATTTACCTGCTCTGGATAGTTCATAAAAATGGAACATGTGTCCTTTAGTATTTATCTTCTTTTGGTTAGTAAGATATCTTCAAAGTTCATCCATGTGTTGGTACTCCCTTTCCTTCATGGTTGAGTAATATTCCATTGTACGTCTATAGCACAATTTCTTTATATACTCATCGGTTGATGAACACTTGGGCTGTTTCTATCTTCTGGTTTTTATAAATCGATGCTGCTATGAGCATTCACAAAGAAGAACTTGTTTAAGCAATTGTTTCCAATTCTTTTGGGTATATGCCTGGGAGTGGGTCTGTTGGGTTGTATGTTAAATCTATGTTTAACTTTTTGTGTAAATGCTTAACTGTTTTCTACAGTGGGTGAATTATTTTGTGTTCCCAGTGGCAAAGTACAAGCATTCCAATTTCTCCAACATACTCACCAACAGTTGTTATTTTGCATTTTTTTATCATGGTCATCTTAATGAAGGTGAAGTTATACCTCATTGTGGCTTTGATTTGCATTTCCCTAATGACTGATGATGTTGAGTGTCTTTTCATGTGCTTGTTGGCTCTTAGTGTTTCTATGGAGAAATGTCTACTCAAGTCCTTTGCCCAATTTCAATTTGAGTTGTTTTATTGTTGTTGTTTTAGTTGTAAGAGTTCTTTATGTATTGTGGCTACTAGTTACTTACCAAATATACTATTTACAAATATTTTTGCCCATTCTAGAGGTTGTCTTTTCTCCCTTCTTGACTTCTTAAGCAACATACAAAAGTTTTAAATTTTTGGGAGATCCAATGTATCTGTTTTTTTTTCCCTTTGTTGCCCATCCTTTTGGCATCATACCTAAGAATCCATTGCAAATCCAAGGTCACAAAGATTTATCCTTCCTTTTTATTCTTCACAAAAGGACTTTTTAGCCTTACTGTGCCTTGTCAAAATATTTGGGTCTGCTTTTTTTCATCAACACAGAGTAATTGCAGTGTGCGTTCTTGCCAGAGAATTCTCTACAACTTCACACTGTCTACAGCACATTCCTTTCTCAAGCTGAGGTTCAATATACTGCATTTATGGAGAAATGCTTAAAAGACAGATAATGACTCCATGTCCCATGGCACCATAACTGTGTATGTGTGCTTTATTTTGCTTTGGTCCATTGTAGAAATGTTCCTTAGTTCATTAGAAAATCTTTGGAAAAAACGTTTTGCCCTAATTGAAAAAAAAAAAAAGATAGATAATAAGTCCCTTCACATTTCATGTGTTCTATGAAATGTTTTTTCTTAAAACAAGGACAGGTGTGAAAGAGCTATTTCAAGAGAGGTGAGGACTTCCATTTTATTAATAGTCACTATTTTCATATCTAACCAAATGCACAGACACACATGTCAAGAGAAGGCTACGTTGGTAAAAACTGCATCGGTTTAATTTTTATGAATGAGTAATACAAAATGGCATGCATATATTTTTAATAACATGACAATACATTTACTTCTTTTCTATATTATGATAAATAATGGGAGAGAGATCTTAAATAAGGAAAAGAAAAAAATGGAGTTGGGGGAGACATAGTCAGATGTATACAACCTATGGTGCAAAGAAAGAAAGAACAAGTAACACAGATGAAAAAAAATAGAGAAGAAAAAGAAGAACTTCACAAATATTTATATATATTCAGAAGAATATATCTATTTGAATGTGGTAAAAGGGCAACCACACTCATACCTATACAGAGAAAGAGAGGTTGGCTGAGAATCACAGAGAAATACAGAGAGAAAGAGTGTGAAAGCTAGCAAGACAAATGGTTTCAGACTGACAGAGAGAAGGAGAGAGAGAGTTCTCAGACAAAAATAAAGGTTTACTGAGTAACATCCATACCCTGAAACCCTTTGGGCTTGTGCTGCTGATGTCTGGGAAAGCTCCATGGCGTTTCACAATGGCAAGCAAGGTTGTAACTGTTCTTGGTACTTGCCCCTCGGATCATTAGCCATCCAGTGGAACATGCAGGCAAGTAGCCATTTCCCCACTCTACGTTGCTCTCCGCTGCTGTCTGAACTTTCTCCACAAGGACAAGATGCACATGGGTAATTTTCAAATGTGCTAACCATCTGATTTCAGCAGGTTGGAACAGTCCTCCAATTTAGAGGCTCTAGGTGAAGTGAGCGAGGTATAAGATAGCTCTTTTAAGTAGAATTAGATGATGTTTTGAATATGCTTTGGTGCATAGGAATAAATTCTTTTCTCATAAAAAATCACAGGACAGCAATTTTATTAGCTAAGAGTATCCAAAGCCCAGTCTTGCTTCTTTGTGTGATATAAACACTTGAGAAGATGTCAGGAGATTGTACTAGGATCTGTTTACATGGGACGGTTTGATAAAGGTGATGTCTATCTAGTGCTGATGTGCTTGGCGTCCTACCTCAGAAACTCCTACCTCTGTCCTAGTCTCAACACTTTGAAGCCTGGCACAAGAAGTTTGAAACATGAGAATATGAGAAAATTCATGCTACTATTAGGAGTGAGACTAAGGAAAGAGGATTTGAAGGGACTGGGGCTTTTAAGTAAAGCTGTCTGATATTGACAATGGAGATAAAATAACCATTAGCTACTAAGTGCCTAAGCAATCAGATCTATAAATCTTCCAGGTTGTACAATGTAATCAATGAGAGATTGATACATAAATTCTATTTGCTGATCCTGGGGTTAGAGTCTAGAATTTGGTTTACTAATAAGCTATATGTTTTAGATTTTAATTATAAAAGTTATTCTAATATCACTTGTATTAAATTTTAAAAAAAGAAATAATAATCTGATTTAGCATACATCTACCCTAAGCCTTTCTACTTGAGTTTTGCTTTATTTCAAACACAATGAGTTGTTCTTTTATGATATTTACATCCATATGCCTGAATATTATGCTTATAACCCAGTTTCTTAACTGACCAATTTTATTCATTAGCTATTGATCTCTCATCATGAAAATGAGGAGCTAGTGTTCCTTTACCTGCCAATATTCTTACTTCCTTATACATGCATGCATGTGGATGATCTCAACAACAAAAACCAACCAACCAACCAACCAACCAAATAAACAAAATTCTAAATAGCACATGGGCAAAACATATGGAGAAACATTTCCCTGAAGATATTTAAATGGTAAATAAGCAAATGAAATACATTCAACATCACTAGCCATTAGGGCAATGCAAATTAAAACAACCATGAGAGATCACTACCCATCTATTAGAACAGCTAAAATGAAAAATGTGGTGACAATAACAAATGTTAATGAAGGTGCAAAGAAATTGCATCTCTGATACATTGCTGGTGGGAATTTAAAATGTAAAATGATACAGCCACCTGGAAAATAGTTTGGCATTTTCTTTAAAAAACTGAATTCACATTGCCATATGGCCCAGCAGTTTTACCCTTGGGCACTTATCCTAGATAAAGGAAAACTGACATCCACACAAACACCTGTACACATATGTTCATAGCAGCACAGTCTGTAATAGCCCAAACCTGGAAACAACCATAATGTCCCTCAATAGGTGAATGTCTAAACAGAATTTGACAA
The DNA here is from genome assembly GCA_004023965.1 of Spilogale gracilis. Taxonomy (NCBI): domain Eukaryota; kingdom Metazoa; phylum Chordata; class Mammalia; order Carnivora; family Mephitidae; genus Spilogale; species Spilogale gracilis. The sequence goes on from PITA01000017.1 coordinate 114,663, forward strand.
TCCATACTATGGAATACTACTAGTCAGCAATAAAAAGGAAGGAACTATTGACACATGCAACAACTTAGATGGATTTCTTTTTTTTTTTCAAATGAAGATTTTATTTATTTATTTGAGAGTGAGCGCAAGAGCATGAGTTGGGGAGACGGGCAGAGGAAGAGGGAAAAGCAGACTCCCTGCAGAGAAGGGGATGCCCGATGAGGGGCTCAATCCCAGGACCCCGGGATCATGACCTGAGCAGAAGGCAGACGCTTAACCAACTCAGCCACCCAGGCACCCCCTTGGATGGATTTCAAAGGCATTATGCTTAGTAAAAAAAAAAAAAAAGTAATAATACTATCGTAACTCTATAATATGCAAAAGATGACAAAATTAGAGAGATAGAAAATGGATTAGTGATTAACAGGAAGATGGCAGAGATGGTGAGAACAAAGGGAATGAGTGGCATGAGTGAATATATTTGTAGGGATGAAATAGTTCTGTACCTTGATCATGGTGGTGTTATACAAATCTACACATGTGATAAAATGACACAAATATGCACGTGCACACATGGATGGTACCAATGCCAATGCCCTCGTTTTGAGAGCATATGATAAGCTATGTGAACTGTAACCACTGGTGGTGGTGGGGGGAACTAAATGAAGGGTACAGAGAGGTCCTAGTTTTGCTTCCTGTGTATCTCTGTTTCAAAACAAGAAAGTTTAAAAAAAGTCGCTATTTAGGGTTATCTTATTGTGACTAAGACTGTTTGTTGTTAGGTCAAGTATTTGGTACGATGATAGTACTTCTTTTTTTCATTTAACTTTCTGTTTTTCCTGGAATAAGCTTACTTTTTCTTTGCTTAGTTTTAAATGTCTGCATACTTACATCTCTGCATCACTTCTGCAGAATTTTGAAGCCACTCTAATGGTGAGTTTCCATGTGCAAACACAGCAGTTGTTCTATTTGTCCATTTTTCTCTCCATTCTATCAAACTCCATCAAAAAATTCTTTTGAGAGCCCTTTATCCTTATTTTTGAATTCTGACTAGTTGCTTTCTGAAAACGGTTTATTTCATCCCAGTGGTGAATAATAACTCAGTAGGGTTTATTATTCGATATAGAAGTTTAAGTTTACCTTCTTTTGACTTCTTTTGCCACTGTTGAGAAGTCTACTATTGTTCCTTTATGGGGAATCTCCTGTTCTTCCCCTAGGTGCTTTTAAGATCTTCTCATTGTTTTTAATATTTGATGATTTCTTTGCAATGAGTCTAGGTGGATTTTTTTTTTCATTATCCAAATTGGGATTTCTTGGCTTCCAAAATTTGAGTATTCATGTCGTTCAGCATTTCTGGAAACCTCTAACTGTTTGAATCCTACTTCCTCCTGTTTATTTTTTTCTAAACTCCATTTAGATATATGCTAGGCTTATTCTTTCATATGTCTTAAGTTTTTTTTATTTAAACTCGATTAGACATTATACAGTACATCATTAGTTTCAAATGTAGAGTTCAATAATTCATCACTTATGTATAACACCCAGGGTTCATCACATTTATTATTATTATTATAATTTTTTATCTCCTTGTCTTTCAGTGCTGTATTTTGAGTAATTTCTATAGGTCATCTGCCATTCATTAATTCTTTTTCAGTTTTCAGTTTCTGTTTATAATGTCCATTGAGTTTCATTTATTACACTGATTGTATATTTGATAATAGAGGACTAATTGGGACTTTACTGAATTTTATCTTTTTTTATACTACCTTGTTGCTTCCTTAAACTTCTGATTCTTTCGTGTCTCTAACCATTTCAGACATGCTCATTTAATTTCTGATTTTGATAATTTCATTATCTGAAGATATGGAAGATGAATCTAGTTTTCCCCAGCTGACTCTTATTTATGGCATTTCCATGCATGTTTTGTAGTTTGAGATTGTGAGCTCATGTCTGATAGGGCATTAACTGTGGAAACTGCCTGGCCTGAGTTAAAGATGTATCCATTTAGAAAGTGTTTTATCCTCAGGATGCTAACAACTTATGGATACTTCCCGTAAATTTCTGACTCTGAGACTTCTCAGAACCACAAAGGTAGTATTAAGTCAGACCCCAAACATGTGAGGGGAATTCTTGATTTTTCAAATTGTTCAGGAAGACTCTCCCTACCCAAAACTCAGGCTGAGTTGGACAAGTTTCCTTGACATCTCCTCTTGTTAAAATGGATGTTTCCCCAGGCTGCTCTTTGCTACAGGTGTGTAGCTCTTGAAGGATTTTGCTTTCTTATGGGGATCTCCATTCTATTCAACCAAGCCTGGCTTTTCCTCCTCTCCCAAAGAAAATATTCGAAACTGAGATTCTTGTTTATCAGCAAACATCCAGGGTGAGAGTTTGGCTTCTCTTTTATTCATTCCTGGGTATTTTACTTAGTTTCTTGTGAGCTCAGCTCAGCTTTAAATGGGCGTGTGTTATATTTCACTCTGCAGTTCTTGTCAGTTTGTATAAGAAGTTTTGTCTCTCTTTTTTTATTATTGTGCTGGGAACTTGGTGGGTACTCTCAATCTTAAAATTTATGTGCTTCATTCCCAGGAAATGTTCTCACATACATGTTTTTGATAAATTCTTCCTTACATTTTTTTCTAGAATTCCTTTAGTGAGATGTTGAATTTCTTAGACTTAATCCCTTAATTTTACCGTCTTTTCTTTTTTTATGATTCATTTCTTTGTCTTTATTTTATCAGCTTTCTTGAAGATTTACCTTCCACTTTCAATTTAATTTTACATCTTTGCTATTACATTTTATTTTCCAGAAGTACATTCTTCTTCTTTGAATTTTTCTTTTTAATAAAATCATTTTTTTATGGATCAAATATTTTCACTTAGGTCTTTAGGGATGTTAATTATAGTTATCTATTTTCCCTGAGTTCTTTCCAGCCCCTTGCCTTGGTTTTATATTTTACTCTCATTTCTCATCCCTATTTAGGATTTAGGCACTGAAAAATTAATGCTAAGCTTTACTTGTAGGGTTTTCACCAGGTGAATTTCATGCTGTGCACGTGGACAAAGACACAGAGCTAGATTTTGCCAGGGATGGCATACTGGCTGGGCTCTTCTTCTCCCTTATTATGTTTCCCTAACTCCCATACAGGCTTCTTCTGAAAGCAGACTCTCTATAAATCAAATAGGAGTAACAATAGGCTTCTTCTGTAAGGCCACCCAGTTTCTCCAGAGGAAAACATTTACTCTCCTCTCTGGAAATATATGCTTGCTGCCTGTATGCCGGGAGCCAGTTAGGACTTGAGCCTTGGGGAGGGGAGGATCCTATTCAGTATGTGTAGTTTCATTTAGTTTTCATTTTCAGTGTGGAAACTCTCCCCCGCCTTCTTCTCTTATATAATGTCCCCAGATATTGAGCTTTTCTAGTACAATTTCTCTGGAGAAAAACCTCCGGTTGCCTGGTTGGGTAGGGAAGAGGCAACAATTTGGATTCCATGAAAAGGGCGTGAGAGGAACCGGGATGTGAATGCTTCTTAGACACACTTTTGACAAATGTCCCTACTATCAGCCCCATAGTCATCTTTGCCTTCTGTAGTAGTTGGAGCCTCCAATTTCTAAGACTTTCTAGGTTCAAGGTACTTGGTGTTCAGTTTCCCTAGAGGTGCTAACTTCTCCACTCCCTTTACATATTCTCAAAATTTGTCATTGCTCTTATTTTCTTGTTGCTGCTTCCATGTTCCTTCTCCTTGTAGGTAAATCTATAGTTTTATTGCCTCAATTTTCATTTAATAAAGTGTCATGACCTACCAGTTTTAACCAGAAATCCCTATAAATGATCTGTGGAAAGAAAAATTTTGCTAACAAGAAATTTGGCCAATGGCATAGGTCAGGGGGTGAAACAGATGTTGGGGCTGGGGCTTGTGATTATTGAAATTTGGCCACTGGAAGACTGCAAATTAGTACTGCCCTGTACATGACACAATTCTTTCTGGCCTGAAACTGCCCAGGTATAATTTATTAGCGATCTTTATTTTCATCTTCACTTCTTGTTGTACAATATTTGGGAACAATTTACAACTTTAAGCTACATGGTTTTCTTCCAGCTATTAGGTTGAAACATGCAAAAAAAGAAAAACCTTGCTAATTTTGTATGTCTCAGATATTTGCATACTGGAAATATTATAAGGTTTGAGCTAACATTTTAATAGACTGTTTATGGACCTCCTGGAAATTCAACTGTGTATGCTACCTTCTCCTGGGAAACCTGGATTATCCCAATATTTGTACCTCTGGATCTTTCTCTGACTGAACAAATATGTACACACAAGGTTGACCTCTGGTTCACGTCCTATTCATCAAGACAGATGATTGCAGCATGAGAAGATATGCATCATCTAAGCCAAAAAAGTCAGTGAGAAAAATATTTACTTTTCTCAGTTGTACTCTTGTAAATTCTGGTTCTTTTATACTCGCTTCTGAAATTTTAGTAAGATAACATAAATGAGCACTTTGTAAACAACAACAACAAAAAAACATATACAAAGGAAACACATTACTCTAAGTATTTTTAACACACCACCAGCAGGAAGAGATAAAAGACCCTTCAAAACCTATTTTGACTATGAGATAAGAGGACAAAACCAACTCCTCCAATAACCAGGGGTCATTACTATTAATAATGATATCACGATAATAATAAAATGAAGCTACTAACACATACTAAGCCTTCATGATACGCAAGGCGCTCTGCTAGGTACTTTCTATAACTCATTTCACTTAATCTTCACAATATTAACCTTTCTTCCTCACATTATAGAAATGGATTCTAGGGAGGCTGAGAGGCTTGTAGGAAGATCACGCTGTGAACTTGTGAAAGGAGCACAGGTAATGGTCAGATACGGTAAAACTTTCATCACTATGCGCTACTGCGGGATAATTCTGGCACAAAGAATCGTGTTTGAGAGAAACAAAGAAATGTGGATGTAAAAGGCAACTTAGAAATCTTGCTTGTCAGCAAGGAATCTAATGTTCTACAAGGCTGGGTTATTGGTCCATGAATACCCAGCTATACGGGAACACAGCCACAAAGATGCCCCGATAGCCAGAACTCTACTTAACCACCAAAAGGAGATGCACTGGGATGCCTGGTGGGCTCAGTCAGTGAAGCGTCACCTGCCTTTGGCTCAGGTCATGATCCTGGGGTACCAGGATCCAGCTCTGTGCCTGGCTCCTTGCTCAGTAGGGAGCCTGCTTCTCTCTCTCCTTCTGCCCCTTCCCCCTGCTTGTGCCTCTGTCTCTTTCTCTCTTAAATAAATAAAATCTTAAGAAAAAGTGAGGTGCACCAGCAAAGGGGGATGGCTTCTTTGGCAATGTAGCAACTCTACTGTCTTTCTTTCTTTTAATCATAAAGTAGTCTGTTAACTCGTAACGCTCTATTGTAACTTCTCTCTTCAGTCTTTTTAGCAAATGGCACATCATATTTGACCATAACTGATATAAAGCTAACTCCAGTTCATTCCATGAGTCCAAAGAAAACTATGCTTTTACTAACCCAGGTGTATTTCCTCAAATCTTTTACAAATGTCACTTTCTCTATAAAAAGTCCTTGTTTATATGAAGTGTGGAAAATTCATGGATCCTACACAACATACATATTGAGCCTCAAAAAAAATAAGGTAGATGTGAATAAGTCTACCTAAAATTACTAAGTTTAGTGATATTAGGTGGCTCAGTCAGTTAAATGTCTACCTTCGGCTCAGGTCATGATCCTGGGGTCCTGGGATCGAGTCCCGCACGGGCTCCCTGCTCGGTGGGAGGCCTGCTTCTCCTTCTCCCTCTGCCTGCCATTCCCCTTGCTTGTGACCTCTCTCCCTCTGGCAAATAAACAAAACCTTTAAAAAATAAAAAAATAAAGGTGCTACATTTATAGTATTAGAATGTACAATTCCCAAGGGCTGGAGAAGCTTTCTGTCTACCTTCCGGCCTCCTTTGAAATACCTGGTGGTGTTGTATACCCATGGCGCTTCTGTAACTTCTTGATGAAAATGAGGTGCTTCTCTTTTAACCTTTTCTATTTTTTAGATATATGATAAAAGTAGTTATGGATCTCCTATGAGATTTTATGAAATCCTTTCTTTCCCAAAAAATGGGTGCCACAGAAATAATATCCAGGCTGTCAGCTTTCACTGTTGAACATCTGCAGTTATCTATGAACTTCTGAGGAGAGAGCAAAAAAGCCACAGCTTGAAACAGGTTGAGTTTAACTCTGCAATTAAATTGCAAAATTAATAAAATAAAAATAATAATAGCCACAGCAGGAGCTAAATCATGCTGGTACAACTGCTGGGTTGGTTCTGAGATATTATTAACTCTGAAGGTTGGATTCATTGTGGTGCTGCCTTTTTGGAAGGGAGCGCACATCAGGATTTCAAGCACCTATTTTAGAATTTTCCTTTGATACTGTAGCACATACTGTGGAACACTAAAATTAAAAAAAGGTTTCTAACTTGTATGACAGTAAGTGCAAAGCTCATCATAAGCTTCATTGCAGATCTCACGCATGACGCCTTTAAAGTTCAATTAATTTACCTGTTTGGTTGTGTTCATTTTGATAATCGCAGTAGTTTCCTACATAAATAGTGTTAAATGGACCCACTGCAAAACACCAAGAAATAATTAGCTTCCATCATTTTATCTTCTATATTTATATATTCCAGAAAATATGTCAGCACACATATTCCCTTACAGGTTCAAAAATCATCAATTAAGTCAAGGTAAGAAGTGTAATTAATTTGCCAACTACCTCTACATATTCTTTCACACTGAGCAGTTAGCCATTGGTTAGAGAGAAAAGATAGCATTTTCTTCAAATATATATTTAGTTTTATTAAAAATATCTTTTCTTTTGAAATGCTTTAAGACTCACAAAAAGTAAAAATATATCACAGAGAGTTCCCATGTACACTCACCCAGCTTCTCCCAATGCTAATATCTTAAATAACCAGAGTGCATTCTCCAAGCTGTTTTAATATTATTCTAAATTGTTCTAAACAATGTTCAAAGTAGCAAAGTTATAAGAATGATTTTCTTATCATTTAACTGATGCAAAACTCCTTGCTTTCTGCTATGGATTTGTTACCATAGAAAATCTCAAAAAAAATTTTTTTTCTTTAAAAAAGAAAGCACCTTGACCAGGAGAATCTGACTTTTTATCCCCCTTGATAGGTGTATCAAGGTGCTCACTTACTCCTTCAAAATTTTATATGAATGGTTCATTCTGCTTCTCTGCTCCCAAGTCTCAGTTTTGACTAGGGTGTTCCTTAACATCTGGGTCAATATTCACAGCAGATCAGCCTTCAAATGCTTTTATAGAAATGGAAATCACTGGGTGTGGGGCATAAACAATGACTCTTGGAACACTGAAAAAATAAAGTATTAAAAAAACCGGAAATTAGTCAGTTACATCTACAATTTAGAGGTCCTTTAGAATATTCTACTGGAAATCACAAAAATTCTGAAAAAGCAAATGCATACCTTCAGATAAAAAGATATGATTTAATATATCTAATGCTTGGTATTATTGATCAATGTCCCTATGCTAATAAGTCACTCAGAGAAGGGACATAGCTGGCAGAGCTACAGAGCAAACACAAGCAAGTATTTGCTTCCTAAATATTTTAAATGGCCATTCATTATTAATTTTTAGAAAATGTATTACGATCACATTAATCCCAATAGTCTAATATCTTTGTAATGCAGATATAAGTAATTCAACTGCAGTTCATTGTGATTTTACATAAATTAATACTTGCTTATTGTGAAGTATTACTTGCCTTTTGATGGTATGGTCTTAATGACTATGCCTCTTTTGGTGAATGCCCAATCATTATTAATTTCTTTTTTATTCATTATAAAAACATCAATCAGGGAAAGCTCATTTGCTATTAATGTGAATATAACAGGTAATTCCATTCTAATCTGGTAGTGATTAACATTCAGTTGGTAAGTAATTACAATATCACATTTCAAAGTGTTAGCTTTGGACAATACTTATTTTTAGCGTGGCCTCTCAAAGAACCACAGCAATTTGTCTGGGCTTAGAACTGAAAAGGCTTGAGGAAACCAACCCAGGGACAAAGAGGAAGGCTTCTTATGTGACTGGCAAAAGAGAGTAACAGGTAAATAAGAGGTTTGCAAAATACACCACTTTTTTTTTTAGTCAATTAGTATGCTTCATATACACTCAGAAATATCACCATTCCATGTGTAAAACAAAGAAAAATGAAACGGGTAGAGGTTCCAAAAGCCACTGGTTTAGTTTTGTAATGTCAATGAATTTTCAAACTACATGGTTTCGTTGTCTTAAATGACAGGTTGCGGTCAATATAAGAAAGAAGTTATATTTAAAAGAAGTCGCGCTTTTGATGTCATCATTTTCTTTGCAGATTAATCAAAGTTTACATTGTCTAACTAATTTTGGGCCGAAATGATGCTTATATTGAGAAAATAAATCTATTAAAAACATACTTGATGATTTATATCAATATTATAGTTCTGTCCTATTTTAGATAAACAATGCACACTTGCGTTAACATCAATAACCAGAGAGATTTCCACACATACTGATGCTTAATATATGATTATGTTGAACTGGATCGATGCCGATCATTGATTTGAAGAATCCTGGAAATAAGCTTACTGTAGAACATTACGGGTTATCCATACACATCCAAGATTTATATGCTCCATGGGTGGGGTAGGGGGACACATAGGAGGCTCCAAACAACCTTGAAACATAGGCAGAGAGAGACCATTAATCTTTTTCACAGATGAGGAGATTGATGCCGAGAGCAGTTCAGAGACTTGTTCTAAATCCCACTCCGGAGGTTTTCTGGGAACCCAGGGCTTCTAACTCTTGGTTTTATGTCCTTTCCTCTATCGCCCAGTGCCATCCTGCCTCTGCTCACTTGTGACAGCTTCCAGAGAACAGATGTAAGAAAAATTGCCAAGGGTTTTCTAGTATTCACATAACTAAAACTACTGGACCAATAGGAAGGCGAGGTGGGAAGAGGGGAAAAAAAAGTCAGGCATGTGGGGACTTTCAAATCCCAGGTTAAACACTCCAGGTTTACTCCTCACATGCAGAATGCCAAGTTTGTGAGCCACAGAATCTGAATGTGAAATCCCATCAGATAACAGCTTGGATTTCTGTTTGTACTACCAGAGCCACTAAGATTAATTCAGATACTAAGATGGGCCTAGCCTATAGATGGCAATGGAAGGTAACAAAGGGAAGAGAAGAGAAATAAAGCCGGGTAAATGTTTGAGCTGGAATAAGTCATTTGTGTTTTATTCAATGTTATTTCAGTAAACAATTACCTACCAATTGACTATCAATTTCAACCAATGATCACACTTACCATATAATCGTGTTATAAATGATGAATAGGAGGATTAACAGAACAAAATCATTGCCTTCAAGAAGTTCGCAACTGATAAATGCTTTAAAACAGGTTCCCGTGAGGGTACCAAAACACATGTCGTGGTTAGGTTTTAAGTACCTCTGATGTTGATTGCCCTCAGCCCGGGTCATATTCTAGGTGGGTACTGGGGAGTTTGGAAACCCCAGCCATGAGACACTTTATCTGTTTACCAGGACATCAAAATGACTGGAGAGTGCTACAAGTAAGTTTGGGCTTTATTTTTTAAAAAAAGGCTTACTTATTTATTTGAGAGAAAGCACGCCCAAGTGTATAGAGGGGGAGAGGGAGAGGGAGAAACAGACTCCCCAGTGAGCAGGGAGCCCGATGCAGGTCATGATCCCAGGACCCTGGGATCATGACCTGAGCCAAAGGCAGATGTTTAACTGACTGAGCCACCCAGGCGTCCCTGAACTTTCTTTATGGAAAGGAGTGAGTGTATATCTCAGCTGGGGGAGAGATGGGACTTTGGGAGAAGATGTTTCTAAGAAGTAGGGTAAATCTAAGCTTAAGCCAGAAGACAGGCAAGAGTCCTACTGAACATTTCTGCCACTGGAAACAAAAATGACTTCACCAGCATTAAGACTTACCCGTCAAGATGAGCAAGCTTCACATTGCTTGATACAAATACAAATAGTGGGCTAGAGCTCGATTGGATCATTTGTCTTTCTCTTCCACCTTTGTCTGCCCCAAATTCTACCCAATGGCCCAGCCTCCTTGTCTTGGAAATTTCCAGCTTTGCAGTCTCTTACTCCCTTAGATCACCTGGACCCACATTTCCCAAAATGTGGTTTGCCTAACACTTAGGTAGGGAGATGACTGGCAGCGTTATGCAGAAGAACAGTTTAAATTTTAACATTTATTTTTGTGTGTGTGTATTATTTAAAAAAACCCACACTAGCACATCAAACTATAAGGTTACAGGTTTTACTACCTAAAGCTAAAAGCAAAAAACAAAGACTGCTAGTTTTAAGGAAAACATTAAAAAATAATAGATGTTATGGAAAAAATTGGATAACAGAGGGTATATTATTTTCCTGTTATCCTGCTGTAACAAATTATCACAAACTTAGTAGCTCAGGACAAGACAAATTTATGGTCTTACAGCTCTGGAAGTCAGAAATCTGAAATGGGTTTGATGGACAAAAATCCAAGTTTGGTAGGGCTGTGTTCCTTCTGGAGAAACTGCAGGGGAATCTGTTTCCTTGCCTTTTCCAGTGAATAAAGAACACCGATGTTGTTTGACTCGGGGCTCCTTTTGCCTGCTTCTAAGCCAGCACTGTGGTGTCTTTATCTTTCCCTCTGTCACTGACTCCCACTGTCCTCCTTTACACTTCTGCTTATAAGGACCCTGCAATTTTACTGTGCTCATCTGCATAATCCAGTATAATTTCTCCCATCTCAGGGGCACCTGAATGACAATGTTAATTCCATCAGCAATTTTAATTCCCCCTCAGCACGTACCATTACATATCCACAAATTTGGGGGATTTGGACATGGGAACATTTGGGGGAGGCTGTTTTTCTGCTTACCACACTGGGCGGTAAAGTAAAATTTGCTTTGATCAATGAAATATTAGCAGGCTTGATGGAAGCACAGGTTTAAAAACGCTGTCTATACAGGGCGCCTGGGTGGCTCAGTTGGTTGAGCGACTGCTTTCGGCTCAGGTCATGATCTCGGAGACCCGGGATCGAGCCCCACATCGGGCTCCCTGCTCAGTGGGAGGCCTGCTTCTCCCTCTCTCACTCCCCCTGCTTGTGTTCCCTCTCTGGCTGTGTTTCGCTCTGTCAAATAAATAAAATCTTTTTTAAAAAAAGCTGTCTATATATTTCCACTCCTGCTCTTCCACCTTTGCCTTTGCCAAGAGGACATGCCTGGGCTCACCTGCTGGAAGAAGAATGAGCAAGATCTGAGTGGCAGAGCCGAGCTACCCAGTGACCCTCAGATGCGTGAGTTCCGCAAACTAGTCCAGGCCAGAGCAGAAAAAAACCTGCCCAATTTAAATCAAGCCATAAGAAAGGGTGATGGATACTAAAGAGGGCACGTGTGGTGATGAGCACTGTGTGTTATATGCAACTAATGAATCACTGAATGCTACATCAAAAACTGTACTATATGCTGGCTAACTGAACATAATAACAAAAAGAAAGAAAGGGGAACTCTCTTACACCATGGGTGGGAGTCAAGCTGGTACAGATACTCTGAAAAACAGTATGGAGGTTCCTCAAGATGTTAAAAATAGAGCTACCCTATGACCCAGCAATTGCACTACTGGGTATTCATCCCAAAGATCCAGATGTAGTGAAAAGAAGGGGCACATGCACCCCATTGCTCATAGCAGCAATGCCCACAATAGGCAAACTGTGGAAGGAGCCGAGATGCTCTTCAACAGGTGAATAGATAAAGAAGATGTGGTCCATATACACAGTGGAATATTAGTCAGTCATTATAAAGGATGAATGCCTACCATTTGCATCAACCTGGATGGAACTGAATGGGATTATGCTGAATGAAATAAGTCAAGCACAGAAAAACAATTATCATATGGTTTCACTCATATGTGGGACATAAGGAATAGCACAGAGGACCACAGGGGAAGGGAGGGAAAACTGAATGGGAAGAAATCAGAGAGGGAGACAAACCATGAGAGACTCTGGACTCCAGGAAACAAACTGAGGGTTACAGAAGGGAGGGAGTTGGGGGGATGGGGTGATTGGGTGATGGGTATTAAGGAGGGCACATGTGATGATGAGCATTGGGTGTTATATGCAACTAATGAATCGTTGAACACTACATCAAAAACTAATGGCATACTATATGTTAGCTAACTGAACATAATAAACGGAATAAATAAATCAAGCCACAAGCGAGTCAACTAAAGAAATACTTATTGTTTTAAGCTATTGAATTTTGAGGTGGCCTCTTTCATAGCATTCTTGTGGCAAGTGATAATTAACACAGACATCAAACGACAATTCTGGCAGGATAACTATTAAAACAACACAAAGCTCACCATATACTGTTACCACTATGATGTAATTGAAAGGGCATTTTAACAATTGAAAAGAAAATCACAAGAACTTGTTCTCAGAATATAGGGCAGGCATTCCTAAGAAAGGCCGGTGACAAGCTTACATCATTTTTCAGTCTATTCCCTCCCCCAACCTCTTTCACTCTTTATAGTTCTCATTTCTGTGCCGATTGAGGAAATCTTCACAGATGATCTGCATTTGAGAACTTCTGCCTATACACTACTTAATGGAATGCTTTGCACATCGTAAACCCTCAAGAATGTTGTTGAATGAGTAACCATGCTGCAAACTGAGCCATTCACAATGGTGTGCTACTAATTCTGGAACTGACTAATGTGGTCATTGCAGTGTACTAAGTGTCACAAAAACTTACAGGAGAGAAACATTTTATATGGAAGTATTGTATTCTCCATTATTTTAGCAATACTACTGAAGCGTATAAAGTCGTGCTGTGACTTTGTAGAAAGCTGTGCCCTACTAATTTAGAATGACACACTGACTTCATGTTGATTGGCTTCAGGTGGGCTTACCACGTTGATTTGTTACTTTTTAATTCTCACTTGCCAGTCTGAGAGTTTTCTTTAAAATGGTAATGATACGAATTAATCAATAAAGTGTTATGGGGATTTAATGTGAAAGGAATGAAAAAAATCCAATTTCCAAACCGCCAGATCTATTTAGCACATGTCATAGTATAGCTTAACCCATGGTGCATTAACAAAATATAGGTCAAAGTTAAATTTTTTAAAAAGATGGAAAAAAACAGTCCTCACAAAACATTTCACTGGAATAGAAAACTTCAGGCTCTTTGCATCTTGGCAAACCTAGAGCCTTTAATTAAAACAATTCTTCCTAATGGTCTGCATCTAATCAGGCACAGTGGATTATTAACAAAACAGGTTTTATATTCTCTGGTCTTCTTTTTAATGGATATTTCAACGGACTGAATTTTGAAAGAAGTCAATTTATATTGTTTTAAGAAGAACAAGTTTATTTTGCAATATAGAAACAGCTGTTTTTTTAAAAGATAACTTAATATTTAAAGGTAAGATTATCAGAATATTAAAAACTAATCTGATAAAGAGGGATGGCAGCTGCATGGATATATTTTAGAGTAAAAACAGTAAAATGTTAATGGCAAAATATAGGTGGTGGGTATACAAATGATCACTGTTAAAAGTCAGCTTTGATGTATGATTAAACATTTTTATATTAAAATGCTAGAAAATACAATACAGAATGGAAAATATTATATCCATATGTATTTTTATATCAGTGCCACCTTTTTGTTGTCTTTTTCCTTTCTGGAAAAATGATTATTAGCTATTTAACTTTGAAATATCAGAACAGCAGTTTTTTGGGGCATGCTCATCTTGTTTGACTTAATGACAAGAGATGTGAGATGCCCTGTGGACCAGAAGCCTATTCTACAATTTGAAATTACTTTGAAGAAAATATAAAAATTATTTGGGCTACGGCACCTGGGTAGCTCAGTTGTTTCAGCGTCTGACTCTTAATTTTTGCTCAGGTCATGATCTCAGGGTCTTGAACTTGATCCCCATGTTGGGCTGTGTGCTCAGCATGGAGTCTGCTTAAGAGTCTCTCTCTCCCTGTCTCTCTGTCTCACCTCCCATTCTCTCTCTCTTCTTTCTCTCTCTCAAAAAATTAGTTGGGCTGAGAAGGGGAGGTTAAGTGGAAGGTCTTCACAGCAGAGTGAAGTATGGAGACAGAAGGTGAGTAACATCCAGGTAGCCTTGGATTTTTTGCTATATATCTCCCTCAGAGGGATTCAAAGAAATGGGGTCATGGAGAAAATACCTCATGAATGACCTTGAATGCTACTCCAAGATGTATGAGCTTTATCTAAAAGGTATTGAAGAGTTTTAAGCACAGGTATAACAAACTACCTGATAAGGAAATTTGAGAAAACAATTCCATCTACAGTATCATAAAAAAGAATAAAACACTTTGGCATAAATCTATGTAGGGAAGAGAAAGAGTTATACACTGAAAACTATAGAACATGAATGACAGAAATTAGAGAATATACCAAAAAAAAAAAAGAAAAGAAAAGAAAAGAAAAGACATCCATGTTCATGGATAGGAAGGCTTAATATTGTTAAGATACTACCCAAAGGCATCTATAGATTTAGTGCAGGCCCTATCAAAATCCCAAAGGCACTTTGTACAGAAATTGGAAAAAAAATCCCAAAATTCATATAGAACCAGAAAAGACCTTTGATAGTCACAAAAATCTTGAAAAAAGTGAGTAAAGCTAGAAGCATCTTATTTTCTGATTTCAAAATATAACACAAAGCTACAGTAATTAAAACATGGTACGGTACTGGCATAAACATATATAGACCAATGGAACAGAAGAAAGAGCCCAGAAATAAACCCATACTGATCTACCATGAGAGTACCCAGAATCTACAATGGGGAAAGGATGGTGACTTCAATAAGTGGTGCTGGGAAACCTGGATATCCATGTGCAAAAGAATGATACTGGACCTTATCTAATACTATACACAAAATCCAACTCAAAATGGGGGTGCCTGGGTAGCTCAGTTGCTTTAGAGTCTGACTCTTGATTTCAGCTCAGGTCTTGATCTCAAGGTCCCAGAATGAAGCCCTGTGTTGGGCTCTGTGCTCAGTGGGGTGACTGCTTGAGATTCTCTCCCTCTTCCTCGTCCCCAGCTCTAGCTGTCTCTAAAAAAATTTAAAAAAACAACTGAAAATAGATGAAAGATTTAAATTTAAGACCTGAAACTGTACAACTCCTAGAAGGAAACAGGGGAAAAGCTTCATGATATCGTAGCTTGGCACTGATTTCATGGATATGACACCAAAAGCACAGTCAACAAAAGCAAAAATAGACAAGTGAATAATCTCATTTACTCCTTTCGGCCAACCAACATGGAAATTTTAGGAGGTAAGCAAGGCTAGAAGAAATTAAGAAATTTGCCTAAGGCTACAAGAATTAAATAAGGTGTGTTTGATTCCACAGTGATAAAACCCCCAAATGAGGGATATTCCCAGAGAATAGTGTATCAAGAGACACTTTTGGGCACAGAATCAGCAATATTTCATGCCTGAGTAGATATGTATACAAAAGAGAGAAGTCAGGCTGGATCTAGAGGCTTCTGGCTTAGAAAATTGGTAAATGAGGGTGTCATTTTCTGAAACAGGGAATAGAAGTGAATGTGAATGTCCATGTTTGCTAGGACTTTAAGTTTGGGACACACTAATTTTGAAATGGTTGTGGACAGGAGTAAGTCTCAAAATATTGAACGGCTGCTATAGCAAAAGCCCAACCAATCAGAGGAGACACTAGCCAGTACATCCTACCTGTGCTTATCAATAAGTACCAGTCATGTGCCCTAAATATAGAGGCCCACTGGAAAGTTGCAGACATAAATATGGAATAGCCCCCCAAGAAAGAGATGCCGGAAGCAGATAATGATTTGGGACTTATCTGCTTATAGGTACTAAATGGAGCTTCTGAGGAGGATGTGATCCTGAAAAGGGTGTGGGATGGAAAAGGACGAAGTGCTGAGGATGGGGTCTGGGAGGGATCCACTTACGGAAGAGGCAGGGCATGAATCACCTGCGATAGAAACTGCAAAATAGGCAGAAAGGTCAGATTTGAAAACTTGGGTAAGAGCGTGTTAAGGAACCAAAGAAGGAAATAATTACACAGAGAAGTTGAGTCAGGCAATTTGGCAAGGGGGAAGACACTGATGTTTTTTGTGCCAGCAGGTTGCCTGGAAGGTAGGCGTGATAACCAGATAACACGGGTGGAAAGGCAATTGTGGGTAAAGAAGGGGACTTAACCAGCCATGCCACTGATTCACAAAGATCGGCCAGGAAATGGAGACAGGAGAGGTGACATTGAAAGGGAGTGGGAGGCTAGTGGTATGGTGTTGAGGTTGGGAAGTGTGTTTGTAACTAAGAGGAAGGGCAATAAAGGGTAAACTGACAGCAAAGAATCAGCAGGAAGGTGACTTCAAAGTTAGGGTGGAAGGGAATTCTGACTGAACAAAGATCAAAAGAGACAGCATTAAGAACAGAATTATACTCCCATCCTTTCCATATCCTACCACTCACATAGCAGTCACAGTGATTTTGTTAAAAAAAATATGTACAAATGATAAAGTTATCAGCTGTTTTCCCCATGAGAATGTAAACTCCCCATGACAGGGTGGGAATCTGTCAGCCACCTGAAAGACAGGGAGAGTGCTGACACTCACACAGAAGTATCAGGAGTGAAGAGGAGATTGTGTCTGAGAGGGAGGCCACGAGTCCCTAGTCTCCTGTGTATTTTGTGGAAAACACCCCATGTTAGGAATTTGTACGTTTTACCTTTGTGACTGTGGTAGACCTGCTTTGCTGAACCAGTTTAAGAAATTTCTAGACTCCATTTCTCACTTTCTTCACACAATGAACAACTTAATTTAGCTTTTATTTCTTTTTTAATTTTTTCCTCCCTATTCATCCCTATCTCCAAAACCTACCTTGGTTTTTTTCCAAAGTATCCCTTATGGCTGCCATGAACATAAATTGAACCTCAGTTTTGCTGGTCCTAATTTAGCCTATAAGGAACTACTGACTAAATTAAACCAAAATAATTCTTTAGGTCCCATTAAGTACAAGAGTTTGCTGGACTAAAGTTTTTAAATAATATTCTAAGTAGTGGTTCACTGAGTGTGGTCCTTGACCAGTAACAACAGCATCCTCTGGGAAAGTGATAAAAATATGAATGATCAATCCTACCCCAGCCCTAATGGAATCTGAAACTCTGATGGTGGGACCCTTCAATCTGATTTGACAAGTCCTCAAGTAGTTGTGATGTTATGTTCAAGTTTTACCTAAAATAATGAATTCATGGACTATAACTAATTATATCTAGAACACAACATGCTGGGAGAATAAATAAAAACAGGTTTTCTGTTCCTCAGAAAAAGTCAAATTCAAGAGCCAGAGAAATCTCAGAACTTGGATTAGATAAAATACATATACAATGGGATATAAGTAAAAACATGGCTTAAAATGAAGGGAACCTGAAATAGCACATCATGGCTGAAAGAATTTATTTTGAGAAGCTATGTATGTGCTAACTCTCAGAACTCTTCTTTCTATGTGCTAGTTGGAGGGGGCGAGTTATCTCTGACACCACTGCCACATGCATTTATAGTAATATGAAAGGCTTTTTATAATGAGAAGGTAACACCTTGCATTAAATAAACGCATTTCCAATGTGAGAAATGTTACCCTCTGAAAATCTTCCCCTGACGATTCCTATCTACCTTCTTGATAGCAGAGGAGTTGAGGGGGAATCTTCTGGATAGTATTCAGAGCCTCTCCAGAGACAGGTTGACTAGGCTGTCACCGTGTACCACGAATCTCAGAACCAAGAAAGTTTGATTCAAGACATTACTAAGAGGCATTCTGAAAAAGTGAGATCTGTATATGTATCTCTCTGAGAGGACCACAGGTAAAGATACTGAAAGCAAATTGACCAAGAATGTATTCATTCAAAGGAATGTTGTCCTTAAATGTAGTGAGTAATGTTAGTTTAAGAACTAAACTCCTCCTCTGAAACTGCCTTTAAAGAGTTTTCAACAACATAAGAAATTCTAGAAGGTATGTAAGTTTTTAAAGAATCGCTTATGTCTAGGTCTGTCATTTATTTATTTTATAAACCAAAAGAGGTTTAAATTTAAATCTTGTTTCAAAAGGATTTTTATTTTTGAGGAATCTCTATACACAACATGGGGCTTGAACTTGCAACCCTGAGATCAAGAACTGCACACTCCACTGACTGGGCCAGGCAGGCATCCCACCATGAGAGGCTTTTAAGACCGATGCAAAAAATCAAAACCACCCTCAAAATAGGAAAATTTGTTAGCACTGAAAACATTAAAAAAGAAGAAAGCACAGCACTGAAAAGCCCTGAAAAAAGAGTACCAAAATGGTCAGAATGGTAATGACATCCCAGAAATAATTTCACAGCCTCCTAAGCCAACTATGTAGGATTATAATTGACACACGAGACTTTTATTTAAAAAAATCAGTTGTGGGGCGCCTGGGTGGTACAGTTGGTTAAGCGACTGCCTTCGGCTCAGGTCATGATCTCGGAGACCAGGGATCGAGCCCCACATCGGGCTCCCTGCTCAGCAGGAAGCCTGCTTCTCCCTCTCTCACTCTCCCTGCTTGTGTTCCCTCTCTGGCTGTGTTTCTGTCAAATAAATAAAATCTTTTAAAAAATCAGTTGCATTATTTTAGTTGTTTATTAAAGCATGTATTTATAACTATAATTAATTTTGGAGCAG
This sequence comes from Spilogale gracilis, assembly GCA_004023965.1. Lineage (NCBI taxonomy): Eukaryota > Metazoa > Chordata > Mammalia > Carnivora > Mephitidae > Spilogale > Spilogale gracilis. Next base: position 133,480 of record PITA01000017.1, read on the forward strand.
TTAATGCACTCTGGCAAAGCCAGCCCAGTCCTTTGGGAGAATGTCTCATGTTGGCTATGAATGTCTTCTCTCCTTGCCTTCCTCAGCTCCGGAGCCTCCTTTGTGGATTCTTCTCCCTCCTCTATTCTAAAGGGTCAGTGAAGCTTGGGCTTTAGTCTTTTTTTACTTTTCCTTGTACATAGACATAGTCCTGCCCCGCAGGTATTCCCAAAATTTCAAATATTGTTTTGATACAGATGATCTCCCAAATCTTTATTTCTTGCCTAATATTCTATGTTGAATTTCCAAGCCATGTAGCCAATTGCCCAGGAATATTCCCTGAATTTATGTTCCTTTTGGAAATTCCCCAAACTGTACATATCCTAAATCAGTGGGGGTTTTTGTTGTTTTATTTGTTTTTTGTTTTGTTTTGTTTTTTTGAGAGAGAGACAGTGAAAGTGAACAGCTGTGGGTGTTGGGTTGGGGAAGGGGGGACGGAGGGAAGGGGAGAGAGAGAGAATCTCAAGCAGGATCCATGCCCAGTGCAGAGCCCAATGCAGGCCTCGATCTGATCCCATGATCCTATGTTCCAGAGACCATGATCTGAACCTAAATCAAGAGTTGGATGCTTAACCCAACTGAGCCACCCAGGTACTCCCTAAAATAAATCAAAGTTCTTAAAGTTGGTGTCTCACCAGCAGCAACAACAAAGGAGAACTTTTTAAAACTGCAAATTCACTCTGCCTGCCCCAGACCTCCAGATTCAGGAACTCAGGGGGCGAGGCCTTGTCATCTCCATGTTAACAAGCCTTCCAAGTGATTCTAACTGAGTTAATGTTGAGAACCACTGTCCTAAGGCATATACAACAAATATCCTGGGTATTAATCATGCTTTTTATTTTCCCTATTTTTTCACGCTGGCCAGGGAAAGATGGCCCCTCCTAAGCAGAACTAATTCCAAGTAGCAGCAAATGACTCCCTGAGCATGCCTTTCATTTGCAAACCAACCAATCCGAAGTCCATAACCCCAACCACCTCCTCTGTTTAACTCTCATGGGCCAAACCACTATTTCTAGGGCGAGGTACTGAACAAGATGACACCCTATAGCCCAGAGCCTGCTGAAATCATTCAAACTATCCAATCCTAAACTTACCCAAACTTGCCTACCCTGCCCCATCCATTCTTTCCCAGGGAAAACACAATAAAGGGGAAATCATGCTTTCTCTTTGGCTCCTTCCTCCCCCTGAATGATTCCAGTACTTCCCCTCAGAGCCCTGTAAAATGTTGCATGTCCCCTTCTCCTGGGAACTGTGAGTGATGACTCTTCTTTCATGGCAATGACTTGTCTATCTCATCACTCAGTCACCTCTATAAATTAAATCCCAGGTACAACTAGAACACTTTGCCCCTCCTAACATACTCTAAGCCCTGGGGTCCCTCCTACAGTGAATGCCTCCTGCTGTCCAACCAGAAACCTTGGCTTCTTCCTTCCTCTTAACCCTTCACACTAATCCATTACATAACATGGCAAAGTCTAGCTTCCAACAACAAAAACAAGAAGCAAACCTTGGAACAAATTCCCATCTTGCTAGCTCTTATAACACTGTATCCCATGTAGCTCTCATCAATACTCTAGTGAAGGATATTTTTGACTCAGAGTTCTTTCCCCTCCCACTTCAATCCAATTTTCCTTTTATATGAAGTTATTCTCCTGCCTAACAAACAAAGAAGCTTAAGTGGCTGACCAGTGTTATCCAAGAAAAAAATAAACAACCCTTTCTGTTGCTGGCTCACTTTGCAGCCTCATCTCTCCCTACCTAACCACCCATTTTATCAGGGAGCAATCATCTCAAAATCACTTTTCTATGACCTCAGAGTGTGCACAGCATGCTGCCCTGCTTAGCACACTCCTCACATCTCCTTCACCCCACCTGAAAAACTTATCTTAAAAAAAAAAGATTTTATTTATTTATTTGAGAGAGCGAGCAGAGAGCACAAGTAGGAAGGGTGGGGGAGAGGAGTAGAGGGAGAGAGAGAAGCAGGTTCCCCGCTGAGCGTGGAGCCAGATGCAGGGCTCTATCCCAGGACCCCAAGATTATGACCTGAGCTGAAGGCAGACACTTCATTGACTGAGCCACCTGGGCGCCCCCAAACTCATCTTTTAGATATCTGGGAAAACTTCTCTAACCCCTCAAGGCTGAGCTGTTTTACCATTTCCTGTCCCATCTCATCCTGCTTTGTGCCATCTTCTGTCCTTTCTGGAGACGTTATCCTTGTTAAAATCAGAAAAGGAAAGCAGGTAGGAGTTATAGGAGGAAGGAATCCCAGGTGAGAAGAAGCATCAGGGGTATGGAAATAAATTCCTGGCATTCTTAACTGAAAGTCTAAAGGTATTTTCCATAAGTCAACTGTAATGAGTTTCACAGATCACCTTTAGCACGAATAGCATGTTTGTCCACTTATTTACCTGGTGTTTTTCTCTAAGTAGACTCATATTGACCCATTTTGTTGGACTTGGTCTCATTCTGAGCAATGATATCTTAAAATCAACTGTTTATGGTATGAGTTACATTCTGCTAAAACAAATTAAGTAAAAATTATTAAAAGTTATAAAAGTATCTGATCATATACCATGTAATAATACCCCACTTTCACTACCCTAGTGGGAAGTGAACACTTGGGGAAATAATTATTATAAATGACAAGTAATGCATGCAGGCATACTAAAAATTAAATTAGATAGCTTAGGAAATTAATTATAATTTATAATATTTCCCCCATGGTAAACTTATTCCAAATCCCAAACCTCTGAATTACAAAATAACTTCTGTGGGCAAAAAAGCCCTTATAAATTGGAAGCACCTGATAATTGATACATACATAGCAAATGAACAATTGAGTTTCTTTTGCTGAATCACAATTCACAAGTCATCTTGAGGTCAGATTTCTGATTGTTCATTAGTAGCTGTTTTTCAGAGTAGATACTTCAATTTTACTTTGGCTACAAATGATCCTGCCAATGCAAAAAGGGTCCTAGTGGCCTTGCAAAGTCAGATAGATAGGTTCACTTAAAAATCAAGAAGGCCACAAGGGCATTTTCTGGTTAAGTCACTAAGAGTCAAATAACTTTTAGTAACTTAACAGCTGTGACATTTATTTTCCATTAGTGTTTCCCTAACGCACCCCCATGGATAGACAAAACCAGGTTTCCATTAAAAATAAGGTTTTCATTCTCGTTATCAATTTTAGTCTTGTATCTTGCTCTTAATCTTGTTCTTAAAGACGGTTTTCTTACCACAAAGTTCTCACAATATCGCCAATACCCCAACAAAGACATACTCAAGACAGTATTCTTACAAGTGATAAATAACTATGATTTTTGTGCTTCTAGAACAGGCTTGGAAAAAGACCTGTATTTTGCATTATGTGCATCATAAACTTCTAATTGCTCTTTCAGAGTATTCCATAAAAAAGAATGTCTGACATTTTTTAAGAATAGTATGGCATTAAAACTGATACCCTCTGAGATGGTAAGATAGAATATTTAAAATCTGTAGACTATATTTGGAAATGCTCCCATGGCTAGCAGTGAAGAAGTACTTATCAGTGAATGTCTGGAACACTTTTTCTTTTTGGATTAATGGAAATCTCCAGAACTATTCTTTCTAATATGGTAATCACTGGCCATATACGGCTATTGAGGACTTGAAATGTGGTTGGGTCTGAATGGAGGTATGTGTTAAAGGTAAAACATACTGGAAAAACATATTTCATTAATAACTTTTATAATGATTACATGTTACAATGATAATCTTGTAAGTACATTAGATCACACAGAACATATTATTACAATTTACTTCATTTTTCCATGTTTACTTTTTTAACTCCTAGAAGATTTTAAGTCATGCTATATTTCTATTGGCCAGAGCTGCTCTACAAAAATGAAGAGAACAAGGATGCCTCCCTAGATATTCTAATTTTCATTCTGTAAGTCAACAACTTATTACATAGTTTTCTCTGACTTGACAATCGGAGGCAAAGCCTGTGGTGGAGGAGTTTGGAATCAAGGTCTCTATTTCACTGAGTGCTAGTTTGGGTTAGTTTAATAAATATACAACAGTATAATATGATATAAATTATTTTTGTACTTTATTCACTTAAGTTTGTGAAAGTCAAGATAAGCATTTTGTGATTAATATACTATAAAATAAATGGCATTACCAATATGGAAATCTGATTTTCTAATCATCAAGTTTATACATAATATATTTTTGACAGAAAATAATTAGATGCAAGCAAACAATAAACAGTATTTTTCCCCAGGGGAGATTCTCTGCCATTATATTCAATTTCCTCCTCAAATTAACTCATTTTAAGAGATAGCAAAATAGATTCAAATTTCTTATTATTTTTCTGAAGGTGAGAGCAGAGTAGATTGAGTAAATTGACAGATGGTACTGATTTTGCACACCATTCATTTCTGGGCTTATGGCAAGTTCAACTGAAGTAATTCCTCTTAAGGAGTTTGTTTCCACTTGGCCTTTAAAACCCAACTCAGGTGCGCCTGGGTGGCTCAGTCATTAAGCGTCTGCCTTTGGCAGGTCATGATCATGGAGCCCTGGGATCAAGCCTAACATTAGGCTCCCTGCTCGGCGGCAAGCCTGCTTCTCCCTCTCTCACTCCCCCTGCTTGTGTTCCCTCTCTAGCTGTGTTTCTCTCTGTCAAATAAATAAACAAAATCTTAAAAAACCCCACTCTGATGTCCCCTCCTTCAAGAAGCCTTACTGGATCCCACTGGGCAGTTATCCACTTCACAGTCTGCTAAAGCATATGCCTTTGTACATACTCCTCTTACTCAATTTCCCTTCTCTTTCCCTATCTCGCGTGTGAGTTTCCTGACAACATGACCCAAGTCAACCCAAGTCCAATTCATCTCTGAATTCTCAATGACTAGTCCAGTATCTGGCATTCAGAAGACACCTAAAATATGTGTGCATTCCAGTGTACTCAGTGAGGGGGTATTAATACTGCCAAATATTAGGGACAGTGAGTTTGATAGTAAGTCTAGTTTAAAAATGTATAAATGGATCTTAGAAGTACCCCCCAAAGAGGAATTTGGTGACTGCCATTTCTCAAAAATATAATAAAGTTAATTTTTAGAGATAATTTACAAGTAACGATTAACTTTGAAAAATACCACACACACAAAGAGGTGACGGAATTGTTAAAAGATCTTCTAACCACCTAAATAAATATTTGTCTTATAAATGCAATCATTTTCACTGAGTTTCCTGAAAGGATTGCCCAAAGTTTTTTTTTTGTGTGTGTGTGACAGGTATGTAATTATAATGGTTTGGACTCATTTGTACAAGTCCGGTGGAGTTTTATTAAATTCTCCTCATCACTATTTGTTGACTAAGTCAACCTGTGTTCACATTTCTAATGATTTTGAGTGGAACCTTTCCAAACTGATTTTTATGAAATTTCCTAGAGGTTCACAAAAACATATATTTTTTAAGATTTTATTTATTTATTTGACACAGAGAGAGATCACAAATAGGCAGAGAGGCAGGCAAAGAAAGAGGGGGAAACAGGCTCCCTGCAGAGCAGAGAGCCCAATGTGGGCATCGATCCCAGGACCATGACCCGAGCCAAAGGCAGAGGCTTTAACCCACTGAGCCACCCAGGCACCCAGTAATGTCTATTCTTGAAAAACTGTGTGTGTGTACATGTGCATGTGATTTAATTACATATAATGAAATGACAATGCTAAATACATGGTGGGAAGGATCAAAGAGGTGTGCACATGACTCAGTTCCTCAGTTGCTCTAATTATTTAACACTGTTAGCTACAACAAGAATTTGGACTGTTACAATCATCTTAAGCTGTTTTTATCCTTATAACCTATATCCATATTTGGATCACTGGTTAAAGACAGGAGTCGTCAGTAACACTGAAATTGAAATACAGAAAGTTACTGAAAAAACTATAAATAGTAATAATTCTGCATATTTTCTTTCTTGATCTTCAGAGGAAACTGATTTGTAAATGGCATATATACATGATCCCAAAGAAATTTTTATTGCCCCGATTTGACAGATGAGGAAATTGTGACCTATGGTCTAAGTCGTTCGTGCAGGGTTGGAAAGATAGCTGGTAACTCTCTATATAGAGTCTTCCAAATGGGATAGGACACTAACCTAGAGGTTCTCCAAGTTGGCTGCCCATTACAGTTAACTGGGCAGCTTTTAAGAATTCTGATGCCGCTACCACAGCCCATCAGTCAAATAAGAAACTCAGAATGGGTGCTGGGGAAGTTGTAGCAGCCTCTTCTCTAAGCTACACTTTTGCCTCCGGACTTCTCTGGGGCCAGCTACTGCCCACCTGGGGCCAGGGGTTATGGGCTCAGCAGACGACCATGGGCTCTGAGTCAAAGCATCAGTCTGCAGGTAGCTGTGCCCAGGCGTCTGAAGAGGCGCAGGGTTGCCTCTGCCCTGGCGGCAGATGAGGCACGGGGCTGGCATCTGTAAGTGCTTCAAAGTGCCCATGGGCTTCAGCTTCCTGTCTGTGAGCGCTGCAGTGGAGTTCACCTACAAGAAGTTGGGTAAGGGCCGAGAATCTATCCAGCTCACCAGCCCTGCTGGATGTTCTGTCCTGGGAGTGAGAGGCAGCGCAAAGGGAATAAGTGGCCGAAGTGCAGATCAAAGGGGAACAGGAGCTATAACCATGGAGATAGAGACCACCATGCCGAGGAATGCAAGCCAGCCCCCCAGCCTGAGAAGGATCACTTCTGCCAGGGCAGCAGCAATATGGTGGCCTCATGTCCCCTGAAGGCCCAGCAGGCCCCCAGCTCACAGGGAAAGGCAGCCTACTTTCGGGAGAAGAAGATATCCAAGCTCTGCCCTGCTCCCAGAGGCCCAGCACTGAGCTACAGTGGGTGGAGACTAGGCTTCTGAGATCTGGAAACTTTGAGGAACAGGCATAGGTCTGCAGAGTGGAGAAAGTGGGGGCAGGGTGGGTAGGGGACAGCTGGCTCTGTCCTCTATCTCAGGCGTGGGGCCACAGCATCACTCCCTCTTCCCTCTTGGCACAGGGTAGTGGGGGAAGGAGTGAAGCCAATGAACTCCAACCCTGCTCTATCCAAATTTCTCTGGGGGGGGGGTTCTAAGGAGACAATACCACCCTGCTGGGCTTTATCTGAATCTCTGCTCCCAGATCTCCAACTTTGGAAAGTGGCCTGGAGAGGGAAGTTGTTTTCCTTTCAAGGAAGGAGATGGTATAATAATTGTTACCGTGCCAGAGTGTAAAGACTAAGCATGAGACTAGCTGGATGGGTCCAACCTACAAACAGTTACTTCTGTGGGAGGGAGTCACTCAGAGGTAAAGCACTGTTTTTCTACATCTTGCCTCATAACTCACTCTGCGGATAGAGTGCTGAGAACTGTCCTGAGCAATGGGTCTTGACAGCAGCCACAGGGATTGTTGGGGGAATAGCTACAGACCTGCTGCTCCTAAGCTTACTCTGACCCCATTCTGGGTGGATAGATTTTTATTGATTTGCTCTCTCAGATAACTGCACCTTGGGCCCCACTTTCTCCAGAATGCCAATGGCACTAGCTGTGTGCGAATGATGTCTCTTGTGCATTTTAAATGTTTTTTTTTGTAATAAAATATTCTGGTTTTGTTAAAAAAAATCTGAGAATTGAAATATTGATCAAAATGTATTTTTCCAAGATATGCTAGGAAATGTCACTTGAGCCTCTGTTATTTCATGGTTTAGAAATAAACAAAAATCAAATTAGCTAAATTTTAGGTGGGGTGGGGTGGAGGCAAGAATTCCAAATATCTAGTCATAAAAGTAGAAGTGCTTTCCGTGACCTTATATAACAGTTAAATTTCAGTCTACGTTTTCATGTATATTTTGTTGTTGAACCCAGCACACAATTTTAAATATATTATTAATTTATACTTTGTTCTATTACAGTTAAGAATCATTGTTAAAATGAAAAAAAGTAAAACATGTCTTTATTTAATGAATACTATTATGAAGGTAAGCAAATGAATGTTATAAAATCTTAAATAATATACTAATATCAGCTATGATGCTCTGAATAATTAAATTATATTTATATTATCAATGTTTCATAATATAAAAAAATTATACTAAATAATTAAGATCACTTCATTATCTTACACTATGCAAAAATGACTAAATGATTTGTTTAATTTATTGGGCATTTGTGATTACTACAGAAGAGGGCAGAAGTTCAGGAAAGGTGAGTAAACACTACAATTAAGCCAGGGTTTTCCAACTGTAGTATGATTGACATTTTAGATTAGATAATCCTTTGTTTGGAGGGCTATCCTGTGCATTGTAGGATATTTAGCAACATATCTGGCCCCTACCCACTATACTTCAGCTGTGACAATTAAAAGTGCTTCCGGGGCACATGGGTGGCTTAGTTGGTTAAGCCTCTGACTTTAGCTCTGGTCAGATCATGATCTCAGTGAGTCCCTTGTAGGGTGCTGTGCTCAGTGGGGAGTCGTCCTCTCCCTTCCCCTCTCCCTCTACCCCTCCCCCTGCTCATGCTCTCTCTCTTTCTCTCTCTCTCTCAAATAAACAAACAAAACTTTAAAAAAAAGAGCTTCCAGACATTGCCAGAAGTCTCCTGGAGGTGAAACCATTCCTCCTTTTAAGAGTCACTGCATTTCGACAAAGCAAGAAAAAATATCCAGTGGAAGAAAGACAGTCTCTTCAATAAATGGTGCTGGGAAAATTGGACAGCTACGTATAAAATAATGAAACTAGACCATTCTCTTATTCTACACACAAAGATAAACTTGAAATGGATGAAAGACCTCAACGTGAGGCAGGAGTCTATCAAAATCCTAGAGGAGAACATAGCCAGTAACCTCTTTGACATTGGCCACAGCAACTTCTTTCAAGACATGTCTCCAAAGGCAAAGGAAACAAAAGCAAAAATGAACTTCTGGGACTTCATCAAAATAAAAAGTTTCTGCACAGCAAAGGAAAACAGTCAACAAAACAAAGAGGCAACCCAAGGAATGGGAGAAGATATTCGCAAATGACACTATAGACAAAGGGCTGATATCCAAGATCTATAAAGAACTACTCAAACTCAACATCCAAAAAGAAGATGATCTCATCAAAAAATGGGCAAGAGACATGAAGAGGCACTTCTCCATAGAAAACATACAAATGGAGGAACTACAGAACACTCATGAAAGAAACTGAAGAAGACACAAAAAGATGGAAGAGCATTCCATGCTCATGGATCAGAAGAATAAACATTATTAAAATGTCTATACTGCCTAGAGCAATCTATACTTTCAATGCCATTCTGATCAAAATTCTACCAACACTCTTCAAAGCATTGGAACAAACAATCCTAAAATTTATATGGAACCAAAAAAGACCCTGAATTGCTAAGGAATTGCTGAAGAAGAAAAACAAAGCTGGGGGCATCTCGTTACCTGACTTCAGGCTTTATTACAAAGCTGTGATTACTAAGACAGCATGGTACTGGCACAAAAACAGACACATAGACCAGTGGAACAGAGTAGAGAGTCCAGATATGGACCCACAAATCTATGGTCAAATCATCTTCGACAAAGCAGGAAAAAATATCCAGTGGAAAAAAGACAGTCTCTTCAATAAATGGTGCTGGGAAAATTGGACAGCTACATATAGAAGAATGAAACTAGACCATTCTCTTACACCACACACAAAGGCAAACTCAAAATAGATGAAAGACCTCAATGTGAGGCAGGAATCCATCAGAATCCTGGAAAAGAACATAGGCAGTAACCTCTTTGACATTAGCCACAGCAACTTCTTTCAAGACACATCTCCAAAGGCAAAGGAGACAAAAGCGAAAATGAACTTCTGGGGCTTCATCAAAATAAAAAGCTTCTATACAGCAAAGGAAACAGTCAACAAAACAAAGAGGCAACCCACAGAATGGGAGAGGATATTTGCAAATGACACTACAGATAAAGGGCTGATATCCAAGATCTATAAAGAACTACTCAAACTCAACATCCAAAAAGAAGATGAACACATCAAAAAATGGGCAAGAGACATGAAGAGGCACTTCTCCATAGAAGATACACAAATGGCTAACAGACACATGAAAAAATGCTCATCATCACTAGCTATCAGGGAAATTCAAATCAAAACCACACTGAGATACCACCTTACACTAGTCAGAATGGCCAAAATTAACAAGTCAGGAAACAACAAGTGTTGGAGAGGCTGCAGAGAAAGGGGAACCCTCTTACACTGTTGGTGGGGATGCAATTTGGTGCAGCTGCTTTGGAAAACAGTGTGGAGGGGCGCCTGGGTAACTCAGTTGGTTAAGCGACTGCCTTCAGCTCAGGTCATGATCCTGGAGACCCGGGATCGAGTCCCATGCCAAGCTCCCTGCTCGACGGGAAGCCTGCTTCTCCCTCTCTCACTCCCCCTGCTTGTGTTCCCTCTCTGGCTGTGATTCTCTCTGTCAAATAAATAAAATCTTTAAAAAAAAAAAAAGGGAAAACAGCGTGGAGATTCCTTAAAAAATTAAAAATAGAGCTACGGTTTGACCCTGCAATTGCACTACTGGGCATTTACCCCAAAGATACAGATGTAGTGAAAAGAAGGGCCATGTGTACCCCGATGTTCATAGCAGCAATGGCCACAATCGCCAAACTGTGGAAAGAGCCAAAATGTGCTTCAACAGATGAATGGATAAAGAAGATGC
>PITA01000017.1:144323-175225 GCA_004023965.1 Spilogale gracilis
GCCAAACTGTGGAAAGAGCCAAGTTGCCCTTCAACAGATGAATGGATAACATACATATACAATGGAATATTGTATATATATCTTATCCATATATACAATGGAATATTAAGCCTCCATCAGAAAGCATGAATACCCAACTTTTGAAGCAACACAGACAGGACTGGTAGAGATTATGCTGAGTGAAATAAGCCAAGTAGAGAAAGTGAAGTATCACATGGTTTCACTTACTTGTGGTGCATAAGGAGTAATATAGAGGACAGTAGGAGAAGGAAAGGAAATGGGAAGTAGGGTAATCCAGGGAGAGAAACAAAACATGAGAGACTTTGGACTCAGAAACAAACTGAGGGTCTTGGAGGGGAGGGGGTGGGGGAATGGGTTAGCCTGGTGGTGGGTATTGAAAGCACGTATTGCATGGAGCACTGGGTGTGGGGCATAAACAACGAATCTTGGAACACTGAAAAATAAATAAAAAAAAGAGTCACTGCATTAGACAAATGAGCTCAGAGTTACACCTTCTAATGCAGCCTCGACAGTTTGGAGATGACCCTTTTGACTTCTGACTCAGAAGACCATTAAGTCTTCTTCTTGTCTATAATACAGGTTTCATTACTACCTATGTTAGTTATTCTGATGTGAGGCAACAGTCTGTACCTCTTTCAGAATCATCAGAAACTACTGTTTGGATACTTAAAGTGTTTGGTAAGATAGAATCCAAAAATTTTTGAAAATGGATCATTCCTTTAAATCCTCAATAGTTTTGATAGTTTATTAACTGAGCATTTTACTGTAATCTGAAAATCTTCCAAAAGATTTCTGATACATTTCCCAAACTACAAATATTTAGAATACTCTCCCCAGCACTTCTCTGGCGGGATGTGTCATTTTTCCATTGCATTGGAATTATTTATTTGTCCTTTATCGTAAGAGTCCCAGAGGTAGAACTTGGGGGGGGGGGTAATCAATTTCTGTACTCTCCAGGGCAATCTATAGAGCCTTGCATTTAAGTAGGTGATTGTGTCCTTTAATGGTTTGTGTAGTAGAGGAGTTAAATGATTCAAATATTTGCCTCATTGTTAAAAGCTCACCTAGAATATTGAGATGTATGCTCATATAAGCTTATTCCATAGGATTTTAAAACATGAATCCATTGAATTCCATATGAAAAAAAAAGCCTATCTAGTTGAGGGGCCTCAAGCTGCTTCCATTTTTTTTTTACTTTCAAGAAATTGTTATGGCTCATGTAAATAATCTTTAATCCTTTCTCCCTATATGTTTTGGGTGAATGAGGTACCATTCTTTGTGAGTGGAGGAGAGATAGAGATGAATGTCTTCCACATGTGTGATCCCATCTTAACAAGTACCACTAAATAGCAACTTCTCACCTACTCTGTAGAGGTTGTCTTCAATTAAAAATTATACTAGAAAGATTGTAACCATAGAGAGGACATTGAGTAGTATTTCAGCTAATTGGCAGTACATACCTCCCAAAATTTCAAAGGTACCTCCATTTAATGGCTCCCCTGAATGAGGTATGAAATTTACTTTGCGGTTCTTAACATAAAGTTGGGCCCACCATTAGCAAGAACTCTTAAAAAAACTGGGGTCAGTATGCATTTAAATGAAGCACAAGGAAAAAAGGTATTTCACTTTCAAAGGACCTATGCTGTACCTTCTTTTTTTTTTGAAGATTGCAACTCATCTATTTTATAACATAATGGCAATAATATTGCCTCTGAGTTAACTGTGTAATAATTCACTTTTGGTACTGCAATAATTGAGCAAACAGAAGCTGGTACTAGAGGCATTCCTTTCCTTTATTTATTGTAATATTTTCCCATAATTTAATGAGAAACATTTCAAGAGCAACATTTTTATCTTTCATGTTAAATTAATTTACAATGCTATGAGCTATAATAAAATGAGAGGAACCATCAGCAAAAAGCAAAAGCTAATAAAGACAGATATTCTCCAAGTTTCAAGGACTGGAAGAAACTCCGATCACAAGTGTATTTTCTTTCTTCTACTTCTTCTTCTTGTTTGGCTTAGTTCAATTTGTCTTAGTTTGTACTCAATTATTTTGTACTTACTGCTAACATAACATAATACTGATGAAGTGGAAAAGATGCATTACTCATATGAAACATACATAATTAAAACCACCTCAGATACAACAAAAAACTTTGTGATGTGTCTTAGTAAACTACTCTAGATTCATATAAAGAAGGTTTGGATGTAATTCTACTTGCACTGTTATAGACCTACTCAGGAAAAATTTCAAGGAATGATGAATAAAGCATATGGAAAGTCCATGCTGTTGGAATGAAATTCTCTGTGTAGTATATATGAACATTCAAATTTGCTACAAGCCTCTTCAGTCTATCTTTCAAAATTTCTAGGTGCCCGGCTAGCTCAGTCAAAGAGCACAGACTCTTTGGAAATTTCCATCCTGATGCTAAAAGGTGAACAAGAACTGGGAAGACCTGAGTTGTAGGGTCTTTGTCAAGACACTCAGACTCTCTGAAACCTCTGGTTTCTTCATCTTTAATGGATAGGATGGGACTAACTCAAGGAGAGAGGGATATCACCTGGAGTGCTGGTGACAGCGAAAGTCCAAGGATTCTGAGGCCACGGGCTAAATGGAGATTAGCACCATGGTGTATGGCTCAGATATTTGCCATCAACAGGTTAGATGATAGCAAAGGTCCTTACAAGTTTCAAAGATCTATGACTCAGTAAGAATGTTCATTACTTAGCATTCAGGTTAGCACACGCCCCTCCACTGAGCGCGTATCCGAACATCTAACAGCCTAGAATGGTCCTCCTCAAAGTGTATTGCACAGAGCAGCAGCAGAGTCTCCACCAGGGACTGAACGATCACCATCTCTGCAGATGGGACCAAGTAATCCCAGTGTTAATAAGCTCTCTAGGCAATTCTTATGTATGCTAAGAGAAACACCAATGCAGAGCAGTGTGGAAATAACAAACAAGATGTATAACCTTTAGCCCTTCACCTGAAGGACCTCTCTCTCCCCCTCTCTTTCTCTCTTCCTTTGGAGACAATAGATGTAAACAACTTTGAGAAAAATTAAGTTAATAATAACGTACTATCTTCAAGTAGTTCTTTCATTCATTTGGCTAATAGTGAGATCCTAGTATATGTTAGGCACTGCGAAAGATGCTGGGGCCCTATGGGTGTGCCTTTATGGTGCTTACAGTCTACCAGAGGTGACACACAATAATCAAAGAAACAAATATATAAATAAAATAATTCCAGTTAGTATAAAATGCTATAAAAAAGATCACCAGGGTGCCATGACAAATAATAACAGGGATGGCACTGAGTACTTTTATTTAAAACTTGAGAGTTTCAATAGTGTGTTAAGATTCAGTTAATTGATAAATAAACAAATACCAACTGTATGCATGCTGTGAATCCAGCTAGGCACCTTCAGGGATGTAAGTATATGCCTTGGAGTTTACAATCAGTAGGAAAGACAAGATTTAATCACCAACTACAATCACTATGGCATCCACAGTAGAAACTTTAGATTGGCCCTTAACTGAAACTGTCCCTTCACTGCTACTTGGTTAAAACACGCTTCTGGTTTTTCAATTCCTGGCTTTTTAATTCAACTGTGCAAGAAGAATTCAAAAACAAGAAGAATCAACATTGGCTTGAAATCCATGTAAACTATTCTATTGAAGAGGAAGCTGAGATAGGCCTCAAGGAGTAGTGGAATGCATAAAGGTGAAGACAAACAGAAAAGGACTTTTAGGAATACTGCTATCATTAGTATTCCCACTACCTCCATATGACCATTTTATTTCTGATATTTGGTAGTGTCGTGAAATACAATGTACTAATACACACATAACGTATCAGAAGAGTTTTGGTTCAGACTGAGAGAGGATACATCGTGCTCATGTTTTCTCATTCTTTCAACCAACTTTCATTGTTCTTTTGGATTTAACTCTCCTTCAAGGACTAAGAGGGACTCTAATAAATGTGGAGGTAGAACTTCCCAAGAAGAGAGGAGATGATATTTACATATTGACAGTCATAAGCACGATACAAGGGGTTGTTGCATACAAGAAATCAGTAAAGTGAAATGAGAGATACTGGCCTACTCAAATGTGTATATATGTCCTTTAATATTAAACTCCTTTGGTAAAACCACTCAGTAGTCAGTTCTCAACTGCTTGCTTTGAAGAGCACACTGCCTTACTGAAGAGTGATCCCAAACCCTCCTAGTTAAACAGGAAATGCAACTTATAAAACCACTTAATGACTTTCTTTAACAACTGCCAAATGAAACTGAAAATAATACAGTGGAATAAGGAAAATGTCTTTGTACCAATGTCACTGCGTAGTACTACTATTAAGCAAATTATACCTCAGGAACCAGGAATCATATGCAGGTGCTCAGAAATTATACTTTCCCTGGTGTGAAATGTAGCTACAAAGTATCTGCAACTAGTGAACTCTATGAAAAGACAACTATTATCGCTCAGGGGAAAAAAAGAAATTCTTTTAAAAATAGGATTTAACTGTCAATAAAGCTTGTTATAATAAATTCGTACAAAGTTCAGCATGAAAGGAGTGTCAAAAACAGATGTTATGCAAGAGAGAAAATCACATGGTTTTTTTATTGCCATAGTCTTTCATTGACTTTGGTCTCATTTTCTTGGAGGCTTTTGACTTTTAACAAAATACGAAATTAAAGAGCTTTTTAAAAGAAGGGTTTTGCAGAATGTATAGAAATGTTTTCTTGCGTTGTAAAACCCCATCATCAGATATACTTAGAAAAGGATTAAGAAAGTTGAGAGATAAACAGAGATTCTACAAATGTTGTAATTATAATTTTCTCTCTCTTCTAATTATTAAAAAGTTCCGTTTAAGGTCTTAAATTTGCCAGGCTAATCCAAATTTACTAGTGAGATGCATCCTTGAATTCTCCTTAATCTATTTAGTTACTTAAAATGTTTAATACTTTCTAATCAAGAGAAACCTAGAGTCTCAAAGGCATAATGTTCCCTTCCCAAATTGATTTAACTTTAGGTTATTTAATTGGAACTCTGAAGGATTAGAAGTTCATTCTATTACCTTGGCATTCTTCATAGCACCTGGCACAGTAGTAAGTACATATTAGACACTCAATAAATATTTTTGGAAGGACAGAATATTGCGTAAGAAGAAACTAAAATGAGTTATTTATATTGAAGATATTTAAACTCCTAAGACATTTCCTGCTTATTTATAGACAGGGCATAAACTATGGTTCTGATGAAAACCTATTTTAGTTTTGTTTGATTCCATTCAACAAACTATTACTGTGTATACACTGTTTTGACACTGTGAAATAAGAGAGATATTTAGAAGAGAACAGAAATATTCAAGAAGCCCCCTCTTTTTTTGTTCCTTAAATTCCACATGAGTGAAATCATAGGGTATTTGTCTTATCTGACTTATTTTGCTTAGCATTATACTCTCTAGCTCCAGCTGTGCCATTTCAAATGGTAATATTCCATTATATATGTACATATATAGACTGTATATATGCATACAATCATATATGTGAGCTTTATCCATTTAAGAGATGGACACTTGGGTTGCCTCCATAATTTGGCTCTTATAAATAATTCTGCTATAAAAAACAGGGGTGTGTGTATCCCTTTGAATTAGTGTTTCTGTATTTTTTGGGGTAAATATCCAGTAATGCAATTACTAGATCATAGGGTAGTTCTGTTTTTCATTTTTTGAGGAACCTCCATCTTGTTTTCCACACTGTTACAGTGACTGCACCAGTTTGCATTCCCACAAACAGTGCACATGGGCTCCTTTTTCTCTACATCCTCGCCAATACTTGCTCTTTCTTATGTTGTTGATTTTAGCCATTTGGACAGGAGTGAGGTGATACTGTGGTTTTGATTTGCATTTCCCTGATGATCAATTATGTTCAGTATCTTTTCATGTGTCTGTTGACCATCTGGATGTCTTCTTTGGAAAAATGTCTGTCCATGTCTTCTGCCCATTTTTAAGTGGATTATTGGATATTTGGGTGTTGAGTTGTATAAGTTCTTTATATATTTTGGATACTAACCCTTTTTCAGATATATCATTTGCAAATGTCTTCTCCCATTCAGTAGGCTACCTTTCAGTGAGACTAATGTAACACTGTATGTTTACTATACTGGAATTAAACAAAAGAAACATTCAAGAAGCTTAAAGTTTAGGAGTTATTTTGCAGGTGATTTTATTCGGATTTTAACTTGTGGAAGGACAATGATCTCTGTTCAGTGCAGTACTGAAAATACTATGGGTTCATAATAAACATTTTTTGCATGACCTTGTGAACTCATTACTATGTCTCATGTGGTGTATTTCTTAAAATTTTACATCCAAATATGGTCATTTTTTTCTGTACTAGAATGTAAGTCCTTGAAATCAAATTTATTCTTTATTTTGCAAACTAGCACAGTAACAAACTAGCCAATGGTGGGTACTCCATTGACAGATGGATATTAATCTATTAATGAATAGAAATAGAAATCATAGCAGTGGAATTACATTTTTGAATCAATTCAGGAGAGCTAAGTATATGAAGAAAGAATATTATTATTAGGTCACTGAGATCACTAATAAGATAGATCTCTTATTACATTTCTCTGCATTCTATATCAAATAGAAAAAAATGCATAAAATCATATGTGACAGCTATGTTCTCTCTGTTTCCCCAGACCCACTTACCCCCCTTCCTCCACTGTCCCAGGGGCTGACTTGTAGGATTATAACTGTGAGTTCCTATGCTCTTTAGTTTTCTGGTTGGGCTTGACTAATGGGGAGAACAAGGAAGAAACTGAGCTCAGAATATTGATTGCTTTGGTCTCCTTCCCTGGCTCTCAATTCAAGCCTCAGTTTTAGCCCTGAAAAGAAGGCCACTGTTCCACCAAGGCCATAAGACCTACATAATCTCTCTCTTCATTCTCAGAGACCTCTCCTCCTCCCTAATCTTTTCATGCCTAGGAGAAATGACAGCTCTGCTGCTGTTAACCCAGGGGTCTTGCGCTACATTCCATGACTTACCTATACTCTGTCCCCTCCTCAGTATGTAGCACTTTGAAATCAGACTCAAATCAAGCTAATTCTAATGTGTTTCCTGTTGGGACCCTGGCTGAGACACAAATACAATGGGGCAAAAAAAATGAGACTATGGAACAGGACAAGGATGCGACACTTCATGGAGTTACTCTAGTACTTGTGTCAATGGATGGGACAGTGGTTAGTAACCTCTTAAGTGTTATACAGAAGTTGGTTATTACTAGTCAGCATGAAATATGGATATTTAAGATTGTATTTATACTGATTTCCCACCACAAAACCAGCTGACATGGTCTACCTTGACAATGGGATTGATGTGGCTGTGCTGTATCAGCTGTATGATAATTACACTGTAAATAAATGTTTAATGCATTAATAATATATTACATCGATGCATAGGTATTTACACTCAGTTATCAGACTTAGCTAGTGTTTCTATGGCTGATCATAGACATGGCCTCCATATTCCATTATCCACCTGTCCAAGATCACTGGCCACATGTAGGTTACCCTCGTCTGGAATTGATTAAAAAGAGTCCGGCTCTGTAAAAGGACAGGGAATGTGACTTCTTTCTGAATTAGCTATATAATATCAGCCCTGCAATACTATTTCTGGTTGGAGGTGATCTATGGTTACACATTTTTTGCTATGTCTTTTCAAACTTAGGAGAGCTTTGCAGGCAAATCCCTGTAAGATGGTTTTATAAAACCAATCTTACTGACACAATGTGCTCTGCAAACAAGTAAGTAAGTTTAGGGCAAAAAGAAAAAAGATGATATTAAATAAATTTGCCCAAATATTGTCCTTAATGTTGTATTTTAGAAGTAACACCTATACCACAAACATATCTTGGGAAGCAATTAGCCACCTGATTTGGATAAAAATATTATCAATTTCTGCCTATTGAGATTGGTAGTGCTTTATAAAAAGGAAAAAAACCCATCAAAGCAGCATGGAATGATGCTTCTGGGGCTCTTCTTCCTATGAAAATTTTCAAATTAGGTGTCAATGGGCATAGATTGACTTATTTTAATATACTCCAGTTTCGTATGTAAAGAAAAGTACTATACTATTTTATAGGAACGGCTTGTGTTGCCTTAGATGAAGTTTACACATAAGCTTTTTAAGCTTATTGCTGCTTGATTCGCTTTTGGTGACTTCTTTAAACAACAATGCCCTGCCAAGCACTTAACACTACTTCACGAAGGAAGATTTCATGCCTTGACCTTTACGTTCATGACCTATAATTCCATGTGCTTCCACAATCCCTATCATTTCCAGATATCATCCTTGAGAAATTCTGACTAGTGCTTTGTTTATTTTTTTGTTTTGTTTGAGGTCAATTTACTGGCTCTATTTTCCTAGCTTTTTTTAAAGTTACTTTTGAAGTTTCTGTCATTTCTGCTCATCAAAGGAAGTCATTTTCTTCACATGCCTGTAGTGGCTGAAAAAAACCACTTGTATAATTTTTATTTTCTTAACCAGACACAGACAGGTTGGAAAGATCACTACTATCATGATCCTTGAATTTTGGGTTTTCCTTTCAAATTTAGGTCAAAAGCCAACATTAGCAGTCAGATGGAGTGACTGTCACAAAGAAGAACTCTAACTGAAAATTAACACACCCACATTTGTATTACTAAACTGAAGAAGGAACTGTTCACTCCTGCATGATGGATGTTTCTAGGCTTCAATATAACTCAAAAGATTGGGGTAGGAAATTCAAGCAGAGTAAGACGGATCCTGCTTTCTTTTCTAGGGGTTGTAAGGTCCGTAAATATTCACTAGTTTTCTATTTGACGAACCTGTTGAGCTTGCCTCTAATTGACTGTATAGCTCATTGAAGTATTGGCTTCGATTCTTTCGTATCCCTAGTCAAATTATACATACACATCCCTGCCATGACCTCATGTAGGCAGAAAGTGTTCTTTATCCCTTGACTTTGGGCTTGGCCATGTGACATGCTTTGGCCAGTGGAATGGAAGCAATTGTGCTAAGAGTAGAGACTTGAAATGTGTTGGTTGTGGTTTGGTCATTGTCCTGAGAAGCAGCTGCCCCTTCAGATTGAGTCTCAGAATAAGACACAGGGAGAAAACTTACACCACATCTGCATCCTGGAGATAAGCAGGACTCCCGAAATAAATGGTAACAGAAAGAGGCCGAATCCAAAACTTTATTTTGGTTTGAAAATTCTTGTCTTAATTGATCTTTATAAAGAGATTTTTTTTTCTAGACACAAAAAGACAGTAGAATACTAAATTCAATTTAAACTTTTTGGATATGAATGGGTAATATTTTGTGACACTGAAAAGCAGAATCATTTGCTAGGATTTCCAGTAGCCTACTATCTGAAAATATCTATTCCCTGTTCTAAATGAATCATTTAAAACTGTATCTGTATTGAATGGATCATTTGAAATCTTTTAAAAAATATTTTATTTATTTACTTGAGAGAGAGAGTGAGTGAGAGAGAGAGCACGAGAGGGGAGAAGGTCAGAGGGTGAACCAGACTCCCCATGGAGCTGGGAGCTGGATGCGGGACTCGATCCCAGGACTCCAGGATCATGACCTGAGCTAAAGGCAGTGGTTTAACCAACTGAGCCACTCAGATACCCTGGATCACTTGAAATCTTTCAGGGAAGAATGAACATGGTAATACCAGGTGCCGGTAATTTAAGTACCCTCATATTATTGAGAAAATGCATGTCCTAAGTTAGTCTTAACTTTATACCCACGTCAAGAAACAAATCCTTAAAAATGGATTAGGTATATTACTAGCTGGATGGAACAGCAAAGAACAGATGTTGATGATTTGGTTTTAAAAGAAAAAAAACTTCTGGGGCGCTTCGGTGGCTCAGTTGGTTAAGCGACTGCCTTTGGCTCAGGTCCTGATCCCGGAGACCAGGGATCAAGCCCCACATCGGGCTCCCTGCTCAGCGGGAAGCCTGCTTCTCCCTCTCTCACTCCCCCTGCTTGTGTTCCCTCTCTCTCTGTGTTTCTCTCTGTCAAATAAATAAAATCTTAAAAAAATAAGTAAAAGAAAAAAACTTCAGAAAACAAAGTTTTAGATCTTATGCATTAGACAAAAGAAAACAAACCCCACAAAGTATGTAGTATGGTTTAAGGAACATAACCGTACTTAAATTAAGAACTCTCAAATAAAATGAACAATTTTGGGAAGGGCACAGGTTTGTAAGTTGATCTTACTATTAAAGTTCTGTCATAGTTTTGGTTACAAATCACAAGGAAATAAATAACACACAATGCAGACTGATTATTATTGAGTTAGCTCAGAGAACTTCTATTGCTAAAATACATATAAACTCATAACATGGTTTCTTTAGTTACAAAAGTAAAATTGTATGTATATACTGCCTAAGATGAGAAGACCAATGGTGAATATTTTCTTCTTCATGGGATCATTAAACTAAACCTATAGCTTTCTCTTATTTTTACTAAACTTTCTAACGTGATGATCCAAGAATTTAGCTTTCTATTTTCCCACCACATGACAAGTATATATTGATTGGAAGTATTTTGAAATACTAGTTTCAGAAACTATTCTGTGAAACTAAACTGCATTTTGACTTATTTGTATCAATTATTTGCTTGAAAGTTGTGGGTAAGGCGGGAAAACACTTTCTTCCATTTGAAATTGCCATCTCCCAGGTCTGTTGTTTTCCTTTTTCATGGGGCCCCAAATATTTTAAGACCTCTGCTGTAACAGTTTCTGGAAGAGAGCATTCACAAATGAATTCTGATCAACAGATTGCATACATTTCCAATCAGCTGTGCAGACTGAGCATTTTCACGACTCTAGTCATTTTATAGAGATGATTCAGAATTAATCAGTCCCCCTGCCACTTTTATTATTTATATATTCACAGTATTGACAGATTTCATTTTCTTCCCACTCTCTACTCCTCTTCTATAAGAATAACACTCACGACATGGAACGGGGAGCAGTAAGAGATAGCAGCTGACCCTCCTATTAGTAAGGCATTACTCAGCTAATTCTGAGAACCCACAAACAATAATGTGGCTTTTATTTTTTCTGATGCTTCCTCTAGAATATGAAGTCTGCTTCTTCTTTAGACCATAATACACATATGTGAATAATGCAGTAATACCTATGACTGGAATAAGATAGAAAGAGTTATGGCTACAGCTTCTATAAATACCAGAACAAAGTTCCCTTAGGAAAAATGACATCAGGAAGCCTCGCAGGGGATCAACCACTCAGAATTTTGAACAATCACACTCATTGTGACATTTGAGAAGGCTCTGTAACTTCTCCTGGGATTACTAAAAATTACAATTGTATTTAAGTCATCCAGCAACAGTTTATGCCACTAATTCTTTTTTTTTTAAAGATTTTATTTATTTATTTATTTATTTATTTATTTATTTATTTATTTATTTAACAGAGAGAAACACAGCTAAAGAGGGAACACAAGCCGGGGTTAGGGAGAGAGGGAGAAGCAGGCTTCCCATAGAGCAGAGAGCCCGATGTGGGGCTTGATCCCGGGACTCCGGGATCATGACCCGAGCCAAAGGTAGGTGCTTAACCAACTGAGCCACCCAGGCGCCCCTATGCCACTAATTCATTTTTAAGACAGATTAACAAGAATCTTATCAAATGTCTCTTCAAAGTGTTTAGACAACATCTCTGGGAAGCCTCAAATTTGATTTGGCCAAAATGGCAGAGGAAATTTAGGGAAATGACATGAGACATGTCTAATAATAAATGAAGTCTGAATATATAAAAAGATTGTTGTGAGGACAAATCCATTGCCTGGTTGTCTTCAGCTGACATCTATTTTTAAATAGACTTAGGTCAATTTAGTCATAGGTATTACTGCTAATTATGACTTAGATTCAGGAACTAAACATGAAGAAATACTGAATAATCCCATTATTCCAAAGACATTCAAAAAGTATTATTTCAAAAATCTCTTTTCATAATATTCTGGAAGACTATAGCCTTTAAGCATTTAATAGATCTATGGGTTTAGTGTTAATGATTATGGAACAACTGGTAACGTAATAAATCCATGTCAATTTTAGAAGTATTTCTAATATTACATCACAAATTAGAAAAGAATTTCACATATAATTGTCTCTATGAAGACAAACCACAAGGATAATTAACACAGCTATGATTCCCTATCACCACAATGGTTAAACCAGATGGCAATGCTCATTAATTTTTATCTCTCTCGCAAAACCAAATATCACTCACTCTCTCCTGGGAACACATGAAGTATTCAAATGAAACACATTATTATGCAATAATTTGACATAAGGAGGTTTTTTTTTTAAAACATAGTACATATCCCCTCAAAATAGGTGGTGTTTCCAACCATGACCAGTTTTACTTAGAAATAAACAGTGTACCTATGACGTATACGCTTAGTAAAATGACACCACCGGATAAGGGAAGACCTAATTTTTAAAAAAAATATTTTATTTATTGATTTGAGAGAGTGAGCAAGAGAGAGAGAGAGTGAGAGAGTGGAACAAGTGAGGGGAGGAGGAGAGGGAGAGGGAGAAGAAGACTCCCTGCTGAGCAGGGAGCCAAATGTGGGGCTCCACACAGGGCTCGATCCCACGTGCGGGCCTCAATCCTACGTGCGGGTCTCGATCCCAGGACTCCCGGATTGTGACCTGAGCCGAAAGCAGACGCTTCACCAAAGAGGCACCTAGGTGCCCCAGGAAGAACTAATTTTTACAAAATTAATATTCAACAGTGAACCATTAAAATGAAAACACAGGCTTTATAGTTTCATCACAAAGATGGCTGATAGTAATTTTCAACAGATAGGAACAGCAACAGTTTATTTGCTGTTTCCATGAGCTATTGTCACAATAATGCTGAATGGCGCAGATAGTTCTAAACCACCATCATTTATTCTCCCAGATGTGCATGGCTCTCACTGCCCTGCCTCTGTCTGAGATTGGACGCCTCGATGGGGAATGTTCTTCTTACACATGCAGTAGAGGCACAAATAAGTACATGCAAGGTCTCTTAAGGCCCAGGCTTCAAACTAGCACGCTGTCACTTCTGTTTACCTACTGTTTGCCAAAGCAGAATGCGTGGCTAAGCTCCCAGGCAAGGGCTCACCCACATGGACGCAATATCAAGGTTGTGATTGCAGAATGGAAGGAAGAACTAAAGGAACCATGCAGCCAACTAAACCTAGAAAACAGTTTCTTTCAAGCACATAATATATTGCAGAATGCAAGAATGCCATGTACTTATTTATATGTTTGAGTTACTTCTTTAGGGTGTAGATGTCCCCATACATTGTTTTGTGCCTGATGATTGCTCTGTATTATTATTACTAATTTCATCAGTTATTAACCTTCTACTAGATTGAAGAAATACATCTTCTAGGGGCGCCTGGGTGGCTCAGTTGGTTAGGCCACTGCCTTCGGCTCAGGTCATGATCCCGGAGACCCGGAATCGAGTCCCACATCAGGCTGCCTGCTCGGCAGGAAGCCTGCTTCTCCCTCTCTCACTCCCCCTGCTTGTGTTCCCTCTCTGGCTGTGTTTCTCTCTGTCAAATAAATAAAAATCTTAAAAAAAAAAGAAATACATCTTCTTCTTTTTAGTTTCTTGCATAAAGAATTCAAACACATCTTTCATTTAGAGCAATTCTCTAGCAGTGTTCTGTGAGTATAGACAGATCGATGCAATTTCTACTCCACGGAGTGCAGCATGCAATTTGAGTCCCAAGTCTTGTCTTACCTAACTCTGGAGTTATGTTTTGAAGAGAATATATTATATGGGAATAATGATACAACACTGCCCTTAAGGATTTTGTGTAAATTTATTTTCTTTTCCAATACCATCTAAGATAAAATATCTCACATCATAAGAATTAGTCACTTCCTGTGAGAAGGCCAGCAGCAAAGGGATTTCTCAATCAGATATACTACGTAGACAAGCTACTCTCTCATTACTGTGTGTGCATACGTATCTGGATTCTATCCCCTTGGAATTCCAATTTTTTTGTATCTTGTCTTATGAATTCTTGTTTTTCTAGTGGTGTCCCATTTTTGTAGACAGAAAAGTGGAAGAATGTGTTTGAAAATCTGCTCAGAGAATGGATTTCAATTTGGCTTCTCCATTAGAGCACTAATTTGCTTTCTATGTGCAATTGTGTTGTGATCAGTGTTGCATATATTATTGGATTTCAACTCCTATGCCTCCACCTAAATTCATTTTGAGATTCTCACACGGCAGATCAATTGCCTGAGTTTTACTGAGCCTAATTCCACCACAACGTGTCTCATTCTTCTTGGTATTGCTTTTGGTGAAAGCAGCAGAAAAACTTTCTACCATATTTCTTTTTTCTTTGTTTTACTGGGTCTTTCTGCTGTGGCTTAGTGAATTTTATAAAAAGAGGAAAGCATGTGGTTTGTATATTTTGCTTGTTTGTTCTGTTAAAACAATTAATTATTTTACATTTTAATCACATTCATAACACCAAATATTTTATGTGCAAAAAAACAGATTTGAGGAACAAAGCTCAAATAAGTAAAACAACAAAAACTTGTTCAGAATAAAATTTTCTTCTTGGATTAACCAAGGATGACAAACTATTTTTTTGAGCCCACTTGCAAAAGGAGAATAAACATAAAGTTATAGGTGTAAGACTATTTATTGAAGACAAATATTGTTAGGGTCATACTGATTGGTTAGTAAAATATAACTGAAGGTGTTATGTGACAACTATCAGACTATTCTCCTTAACTGTTTATCTATAGTTTTCTTAAAAAGCTTTTATTTATTTATTTATTTATTTATTTATTTATTTGAGAGAGACAGAGAGAGCAGGAGAGCTGAGGAGAGGAACAGAAAGAGAGGTAGCAGCAGACTCCTCACTGAATATGGAGCCCAATGTGGGTCTTCATGCCAGGATCTTGAGATCATGACTGGAGCCAAAGGCAGATGCTTAACTGACTGAGCCACCCAGGTGTCCCTTCTTCACTGTTTATCTTATATATAGTCCCAGACAGTATCTATTTTGGCTGAAAACACACACATACACACACCCCAAAACAAAACAGAGCAAAACTCTTTTTCCTTTTCTTGACGGTATTTTTGAGAAGTTTATTTTAACACAGGTCTTGTTTAACAAACGCATTTCTATAAAAGAGAAGGTTCCTTAAGTCAAGGCTGAGACATAATTATGAAAAATTTAGTCAATAATACAACTGGCGTAAGGTATAGAAATCAACCTGAGAAAAGAAACTTTCCTTCTAATACTGCAATTTGTTCCTATTGGGCCAAGTTATAATTTAATGTCGTGAGCCATTAGCTCACAACATTAAATTAATGATCACGGCTCACATGGAGGCATGGGCAGTTTTATATAATATGCAAAAGGAAAAAGAAAGAAAATGGTAATGTACATCTTCTTTGGTACCATCTGGCTTATCTTTTTCCCCCATGCCTCTCCAAAACAGTGGGAGGAATAAACAATACTATTCCTGACTGACTAGGCATTGAAGATGAAGATATCAAATGAAAAATTCTCCAACACAAGCAGAAAGTCTAGTCTTTTCTTCATTTCTTGCATAAGCACAGAATCTTCCCTACAGAATCAAAATTTGTCAAGCTTCAGAGCTGAAATGGCCTTAAACAAGCATCTGGTCCAGTGGTTCTCAAATTTAAATGGGCACAAGAATCACCTGGAGGCTCTTTAAATATGCAGATTCCCTGGCTCAGCCCTGGAGAGCCACCTTCTGATACTTCATTTTTAATAAACTTTCCAGTAAAGACGGTTCAGGCTGTATGTGAACTTGGAGAAACATTTCTTTTTGTCTAGCATCATTATTTTCCATCAGATAAACCTTAGATACCCTATGCTTCTAGTTTCCCCAAGATCACACAGGTCAGGATCGGAACCCGAATCGCTTGACCTGTAAAATAAGACATACTGCACTCTCTGATAATGTATTATTTCCATAAAAGTTCCCTCAACAGTCTTTTAGGTCATGGGTTTTCTTTCTTTTCTCATTGTGACAAAAAGTACATAAAATTCGCCGTTTTAACAATGTTTAAATGTGCAATTCAGTGACATTAAGTACATTTCCACTGCTGTATAGTCTTCACCACCATCTGTCTCCAGAATGTTTTCATCTTTCCAACTGAAACTATGTACCCATAAAACAATAAGCCCCAAATCCCGTCACGCCCCCCCCCCCCGCCCTGCCCCTGGTAACCAGTATGTGACTCTCTGTCTCTATGAAGTTGACTATTCCAAGTACCTCATAAATGGAATGCACAATTTTAATCCTTGTGTGACGGCCTATTTCATTTATCATACTGCCTTCAAGATTTATCGACAGTAGTTCATGTCATGATTTGCTGAATACTTTGAAAGCCTTTCTCCAGACAATGTTCTGGCCCTTTAAGAAATGAGGTCCTATCATTTGTCCAGCATCAGTGGAGGGTGCTGCTTCAAAGAGAGAAAGAATTCAGGAAGGGCAGTCCTCAGTGAGTGAGACACATAGAGCCTGGAGGCAGGCACAGAGAAGTGAAATGCATTTTCTGCCTAGTTGAAAGTCCCTTGAAAACAAAAAGAAATGAGAAGCGAGAGAGACAGACATATGGAGGCAGATGCACTAAGAGAATGATAGGAGAGATGGATTAAACAGAGAAACCAAGACGTCCTGAAGTTTACCTTGTGCCCAGATTAGCAAGTAGAACTATGCAGATGAGCTTATTAACAGATACATTCTGAAAATTAATTGATCCACACTGGTGTCCATGAGACCTGATACAATTAATATGCTTTGGGGCAAAGAGTAGAGAAAGCAAATAAGGAAGTAAAAATGTAAACATCTACACTGCTATTTGAAAAAGACTTTACTGTGCTTAAGAGTTATTTTTATTTTATATAGTTACTGCCACGAGTATTTTACAGCTTTTAAGTAAGAAGGGAAGTTATTTGATATATGTTCTGTTGTGTGTGTGTGAAGCTTAATTTTTTTAAAACAACAGTATACTGGTATATATCCAATTTTTTACCCTGGGGCAAGGCCAGATAATGCTTTTGAGAGAAGGTGGGCTGACCCAGGCCTGAAATAGGAGTTACCCAGGTAGAGCAGGACAGAAAGGGTGTTCTGGGCAAAGAGAACCTCTTCCTTTGACCTGGATAATACCTATTTGCTACTGAATATTCAGTTTAGTACCTTTTACAAGATGCTTTTTGTGGCAGCTTTATAACATGGCCCCAAAACTTTCTAATGCTTTCCCATGGAAAAGTGGAGTTCATGTCCCATCCCCATAAATCTGGGCTCTGTGCTGGTTTGACCAAAAGAATACGACAGCCAGGGACGGGGGGGGGGGGAAGGGGGGTGCCTGGGTGGCTCAGCTGGTTAAGCTGCCGACTCCTGATTTCGGCTCAAGTCATGATCTCAGGGTGGCGAAGTGCCCCACATCAGGTTTTGTGCAAGGAGTCGAGCCTGCTTAAGGTTCTGCCCTTCCCTCTCCCTCTGCAACCCCCGACCCCATCCTTTCAAAACAATATGACAGATGTAAAACTATGCTAGGCTTTGACCCAGACCATAAGAAATCAGCACCTTCACTTTCTTGTCCCTTAGTATGACTGTTCTGGGGACCCAGAGATTATTCTGTGAAAAAGCCCAAACTGCCCCTTGGAGAGGCCCACAGGAAGAGGAACGGACAGCCAGTACCCATCTGCCAGGCATGCTAGTGAGCCCATTTGGAAGTAGATCCTCCAGTGGCCAGTCAGCCTGCCCCAGCTGACACCATGAAGAGCAGAGACAAGCCTCCCCACTGACCTCCCTTGAACTGTAGAGTCACATGCAAGATGTGCAAAACTGTGTTAAGCTCTTGAGCCTGGGGGCTGATTTGTTATGGAGCAAAGGGTCACCAGGGTACCTCACCTGGTCCTCCCCAGAAGGTAGGCAGGAGGTGCCCCTCCTCTGGGATACCAAAGGACTCTGCACTCACCTGAACTATATCCCTTACCTCCTTGACTAGATCTCTCTGTTGCCCTGTGCCTGGTCCCTCCAGTATCAAGTCCTCTTTGGGGTCAAGTACAGCTCTTATCAACCTTTGGATCCTCAAACCTCCTTGCTGATCTGTGGCAGATCTACTTCTCAATGGCTGACCTTAGAAGTCATGTTCGGGAATCCACTCAAAAAAGTATGTTTCTCCTATGTGTATACCTCACATGAATTAAAAATTTCTTTTAGGTCACAGGTGAGAAATGAATTTAGAGTTGTTTAATCAGTTCAATGGTTGCATCTAAATAATGACCATTGGTTTCTACCCCCAAACAGAAAATGTTGACACTTTCCCACAGCCAGCAAAAATGCTATCTATACTCATTCCAGGCATTAAAACTGCAATTTTCCAACCATTTGCAAAACTACTGTAAAAACTAAAAATAGAATTTATGGAGTAAATCATTGGAAAGAATGCCTGGTCAAGAAGTTCATAAATATCCAGGTCTCATTCTATTTGGGACCACAGCCTTGAATTGAATCCAATATTGAATTGTTGAATTGAGAGCAAAGGATAGAAGTGAAATGTGGTCAGCTCCAGAGAGGAAGGGATATGCTGCTTTCTGCAGAGAAGTCCTTTTTCTGTAACTCTCAAGGAATAATATATTTTAAAATGTGGTGGAGGCGAATAGAAATTAGAGAGGAGAAACTAAAATCTGAAGAGAATTTAAAGATAACATTTATAAAGACTCAGATCATTGTTGTGTCATAATAATGATAATAATAATATTGAAGAGTCAACTTACTAATAGACTTCTCAAGGACAACCACGGATGCAGAAGCAAACAAAAGTAATTTGTGGCTTTCTCACTATCAGGAAATAGACGTTCTTCCATCTCGACTAATATGATCTCCAGTGAGGAATGATTTATTTCTCTCGCATTCATGAAACTCTCTTTCATAACCAGGTGTAATGGCTTCTTTTACCTCTATGGGGAATGGCTGATTTATGCATAGACCTTTGCTCAATAACCTTTCTTCAAAGATTGATGCCGTTAAAAATGAAAAAAAGATGTGAACTTTTTGACATTTTATTTTAATGTAATTTAGAAAACCATGTAAACTGCAAATGGACCTCATGCAGAATAAAAATCACATGCTGATCACCTCAATTATTTTGAATACTATTCATCTTTGACTAATACCTGAAATGTTTTGTTATCAGAATTATGAAAGGCACAAGAGACATTAACAAAGTTCACTGCAAAAATAATTTGTAAATACAAGATTGAACATCCTTTTATTTGATTCCCCCAATTCACACTTTTAGAACTTTCCAACTGGAAGTAGGTGCACTGCTACCCACCACATAAAGAAGCATCTTTTTTTTTTTTGGCCTAGAAAGTCTCTTCTGGAAGACCACTAACCCTCAAAAAAAGATCATTCAAGGATGGAGGAAGGGAGAAGGAGAAAGTGACATGATTTTCTCTGACTTTTTCTGTGCTCAAACTTTGCTGGACCCTTTCAGTTCTTGTTTGAAGAAGAAGGCCTGAAATGATAGAGACCCTGTCTAAATTCTGGCAGAGATTAAAGAAGGTGAAGTAAAGAGTCCCAGTCTTGTTGTCTTTAGTGTTATTGCCTCATAGGTTACATTTAAAATGACTTTACTGGGGCTGCCTGGGTGGCTCAGTCAGTTAAACATCTGCCTTCAGCTCAGGTCATGATCTTAGGGTCCTGGGATCAAGCCCTGCATTGGGCCCCCTGCTCAGCAGGGAGTCTGCTTCTCCTTCTCCCTCTGCCCCTCCCCCCTGCTGTGCTCTTTCTCACTCTCTCTGTCTCTTCCAAGAGAATAATCTTTGAAAAAAATTTTAAAAACTGTATTAATTTTATTAACATAGCTATAAGCCATTGATATGTCTTCCAAAGTCAGTCAGACTGGAAAAAATAAACTGCTTTTACTAAATGTGTTTCAGGGAATCTTAATACCTGGTGACTGGTTCAAAGAGAAGGGCATGTAAGCAAATATTTTCCTTCAAGGAGGGCATTATGAAAGATAAAATATCTCTTTTTAATTTTCAGTGTAGTATGTTTATTTTCAAGAATGGGGGTGTTAAGGTTTGTTTGTACCTGAAGAATTTAGGTTTTTAAACATGTCAATATTGACATTTAAGATCTAAAGTCTATCGAAGATTATTAATCTGTTCTTGGTTAGACCAGATAAGGGTTTTTGTTTTTGTTTTTTAAAAATCAGAGTTCTAACACTCACGTGCTAATGTTTCAGACAGTTTCATTCATGCATTCATTCATTCTTATTAAGTGGTTTCTCACTCAAATCAAATGAAGAATTGTGTCCATAAAGAGTCCACAGTGAAATAAGCAATACAAGAATTTATTTATATAATATATATGTGTCTATAACGCATCTCTATATATAGTGTTATTACTATTATCAGGTGTGTACGTATCTGTGGATACCCGATAACAGTAATTACCTTATAACACTAGCTATGTTTAACTGGTTTCTCACTTTATGTCAAATACTGTTTAATGCACTTCACATATATTAAGTAGCATCATGCTCACAACAACTTATTACCCCTTATTTACAGCTGTGTAAACTGAGGGCAATTAAGAAATATGTTCACAATGAGTATCAGAATCACGATTTTAATCCAGGTAGTCAGGCTTTAAAACCCACACTATTAAAGACTATCCTCTCCAGCCTCTCAGATACAATATAGAAAGCACTAAACTTCATTTAAAGTCACTATGGACACTGAGAAACAATCTGGGGGTTTTGAGGGGGTTGGGAGAAGGGGTAACTGGATGATGGGTATTGAGGAGGGGACATGCTGTGATGAGAACAGGGTGTTATACGCAACTAATGAATCATTGAATACTACATCAAAAACTAATTATGTACTATACAGTGGCTAACTTAACATAATAAAAATAAATAAAATTGGACTAAAAAATTAAGTGTGGAGAAATACCTGTAGAAATGGAGAGGGAGGCAAGATGTCTTCCATATGGGGGGGCTAATGGAAGAAGGGAAGATTTCAATATGGCTTTCTTTGACAAGTAGGTAAGTATCAGGGTAAACTAAGAAAAGGAAAAGGAATCCCAAGAGAAGAAATTAGGTCATCATGAGAAGCAGAGGAGTCTGGCTAGCTGTGCATTTTAGTAGGAGTTGAGGGTACATGGAGAGGAAAATAAGAAATAAGATTAGAAATTAAGATCGGGGGCCCATTTTGGAGGGCCAGGTGAAGGCATGTATAGAATATTATAAAGGGTTTGGGAAGTCATAAAGGCATTTGAACAGAAGAGCCATCTATCCTTTCATTCATTTGACAAATATTTATTGAGCACCTATCATGTGCTGGGCATTGTCTTGGGCAATGGGAATATACAAGGGAATAAAGAAGATAAAATCCCTTCCTGCATGGAACTTTGAATCGATTTACAATCCAAGATATGCCTTGGGAAGCTTCATTTGAAATGGCAATCTGCAAGCTGGACTGGAGCCATGAGGCTGGCAGAGAGAAGTGGAGAACCGTGAATAATCCTAGGAGCATGGGACTTGAGTAGTGGTTAGGAAACTGGAGAGAAAGCAATGGGTGCAAAGGATTTTGGGAGGGGGTAAAATTATCTTGAAAATGAATTAGAAAGTGGGGCAACAAATGGAGAGATGTAGAAAGGACTATTTGGTTTAAAATCTGACAGAAAAGATGGTGGTATGATGAATGCAGGACAAGAGGTGAAGACCTGGTACCCAAGACATGGCCCATTTGGGTCACATTGAGCTTATGATGTCTGTGAGACATCTGACTAAGAAATTCCCCATATACAGTAAGAACTATGGGACTGATAGAAGAAAGAGATAAAAATCTTCAAATCATTGGTTTAAAGAAGGGCGAAAGATAGTTGGTAGTCTAATACCTACAACTTGAGTGACACTTAGTAACTACTGACCACTGAATGAAGAGAATGAGATTAACGAAGGCAGAAAAGACAGCCCATAACTGGTCCTCAGGTAAAGAAAGAAGAATGAGTAGAAGGGTAGCAGAAAATTAGTAGAAAAGGCAAGACATTCCCCAGAAAACTGTGGTGGGCAACAATGACAAGCGATTTAGAGATTTCTAGAGCAGGAAAGGCTTGGTGAAAGCATTTGCATTTGGGAGTTATGGTGATTTCATAGAGAAGTGTTTCAGTTGAGAGGTCGATGTTGAAACTAGACTGAAAAAGGTAGAGGGAAGTTGAATGTTTAGGAAGTAGGAATGTTTCCATTAGTCCACAAATTCCTATTAGGTGAATTACTTGAGACATGCTAGTGGTTATGCCGGGTCTTTGCCTGGAAGGCTGAGTCAGTTTAGAGGAAGGAGTAGGGGAGTAAGGTGAGTTGAAGGTCAGAAGGTCAAACTTGGGTTCAAAGAACTGACTTCTCTGAATATAGTGGTGTGACCTTAGCAGAAAGTACCCAACCTCTCAAAGTTTTGATTTTTTTCATCTGTAAGAAGGGTGGGATGATAGCACATCATGGAAGCAAAGTACCCAGTGCATTGCCTAGCACAGAGTAATATTTCTTTTGAAAAAATGAGTTATTATCATCATCTATCCTAATAATTAGATGCATACATTTTGTTATTCATTTCAGAAAACTAAATATTTATTTCATAGGCTTTTACTTTTAATTATTTCCCCCCAATCTGGTGTGATAAAACTCACATTAGTTAATTTCCAAGGAAGCGTCAATAGCTACATTACTGAACCTCTTTAATTTTACCCTCCTCAATTGAAAATAAAAATAATAATAGTACCAATACCAGGGGTTTTCAGTGAGAATATCAGAAAATGAAAGTAAAAGTGCTTCATCAGTTATAAAAAGGGAAAAATTTAGCAATCATTATTCTCATTAATTAATATAACTTTGATCTCTTGATTTTAAAGGGTACAATATCAGTTTTATATATTCACTTGGACTTTTGTCTAATGGTAATTCATATCATTAATGAGGATCTTTCACTTGAGGAAAGCTTTCTCAAAGTGCTTTTATATTTATTACCTTATAAGATCCTTACAAAAGCTCTGTGAGGAATAAAAGACAATGGTTATTAGGGGCTATCAAAATTGACTTTTCAGTATTCACAGTGTCCGCTTTCCTCTGTGGGCCTTTCTTTTGTTTGTATATATAAAATTATAGCGTCCTAGAACTGAATTACAAAGTTATTCAATTTAGTGCTTTCCTTGTATCCATCTTGATAACCGTAATTTTAATGGCAATATCCAGAACAATAGGTTCTAAAGTTTTCAATACATTCAATTAACATGTTAACATGCCTAAGAGACCATGGTAACATACTCAGGAATGTTATAACCCCTATAATCAAGTGACTATATTACTATTGCATTAAACTGATATTGTTTCTATCACTGGGCAAAGATGAATTCTTATTTTTTATAGTTAGTCTTCCTTTCCATAGGAGGTAAAATACCAGTCTTTAACACTTGTCCTCATTGATTCCTTCTTCTAAACTTTGAATTATTTTGCCATTTCTTTTTGGATTATCTCTGTGATCTACAGGAATTTGAGGGTCCAAACCTGGAACACGAGAAAGTTCTGAATGTGGTAAGATGACAAACATGGGGCTCCTGAATCTATTTCTGAGTATTACAATTCAAAGTACTGTGAAAGCATATGACCTTTTTATACAAGCTACATGAAAACAAAAGGAAAACATAAAATCTGCCATGTTCATCTAAGAGAAGAAACAAACTGTCCTCATTGGAAAGTTTTTCAAGATCTTGGATTCATTATCCAAATTACTTTTACTTTTTCCAAGGTAGGAGTTTTATACAAAAGCTTTGCTATTGCTTTGCCTTTTTTTCAAGGTTAAACCATTAAAGGCATCCTCATAGCTGTGCCTCTTTGACTAACATAGAAAATGACATCACTTAATACTAATTCTGTGCTGGAGTAAGTGGTATTTTGGTGACCTCTAGGTGTATTTCTGAATGGATTGTGAAGAAAATCAGTCATGATTCATGTGTAAAATCATGTATTTCTCTGGCTGTCATGTTACAGTCCTTCAATTTTTTATCTTCAACCTAGAACCAAATTGTAGATCCACATTCTCAAATGTTTTAAGGAGGTGAGAATTTCACCTCCATGACTCAGAGACACCAAAAAACGGACCACATTCTTCACTTCCCTTCCCACAACTAGCTGCCGTCTTGAATTCTACAGCTCTGTGAGGACACTCCGTCATGCCAAGTGGTAAGCAGTCAGTGACTCTCCATCATACCTCACAATGATCCCTCAACTCTGCACCCCATAACGTACATGACACTGTTGACTTTCACCTCCAAATATCTCCCACATCAGTTTCATTTGTTCAATCTTAGCACCTTAATTATTATTTCTTACTTGGAATAGTACAGAAAGAACTTTCTAACTATGGTTTCTGGACAGGTTTTGTATCCTTCCAATATATTCTTCTCTCAACTACCAGAGTGATATTTCAAAAGTATAAGTCTGGTTAATCTGTTTCCTTGCTTAAAACTATGCTGTGATTTCCCAGAGACTACAGATAAAGTCCCGACTCTTAAAGGTAGGTGGCCAGACAGATAGAAAGACAGCTTATACAAGGTGAGCCCTCTGAGTCCAACACTCTGCCCCTTGCGAGGGAATTTTACATGCATCTTATTATTTAATCCTCAAAAATCCTGTGAATGTTATTCTTACTGTACAGGAAACAATTTAGACTTAGAGGTTAGGCAACAAGTGGGAGAATAAGTGGTCTTCCTGCCTACAAGGCCCATACACTATTCACTACACCCTGATGTTTTTCTACATAATTTAGCTCCAGTTTACCCTTCTGATCTTAGTTCTTTCAACAACCATACTCCAGCCATAGAGAAGTGCCTTCAGATTCTCAAACTCCCACAATGTTCAGAATTTTGAACATACTATTGCCATTGTCAAAAATTCTATTTTCATTTCTGTATACCTAGCTAAGTCCTAATCCATTCTTCTAATATTCTCTGAGCAGAGGTTCTCAGTGTTATCTAGACATCAGAATCATGGGCAGGACATTGATCCCATTTGAGTCTCTATGGGATGAAACCAAGGAATTAGCATTTTAAAAGCTCCCCCTTAGGCACCTGGGTGGCTTGGTTGGTTAAGCACCTAACTCTTGATTTTGGCTCAGGTCGGGCTCCCAGGGTCTTGGGATGGAGACCCAACTCAGTGGGGAGTCTGCTAGAGATTCCCTCTCTCCCTCTCCTACTGCCCCCCTCGAAGTAAATAAATAAATCTTAAAAAAAAAAAGCTCCTCCAATATATTGGACAGATGGGAAAAAAACTGTTCTAGGTGAGTTTCCTGGCCTCTTTTGAAGGGTTAAGCTTAATCATTTGTTTTCAATAGGCCCAGTCTAGCCCTCTAACACTCATCACATTACTATATTTTGCCTTAGCATATGTATTTTCACCTCTGAGATATAAGCATTCCAAAGGCAAATGTCATATTCCACTACAGAGGCTTTTGAATATATCCAGTATGTACTTTCTCATTCTTTCTCTCTCCTCCTGTCTCTCACACACAAACACAGCTAAAATCAAAGTTTCAAGAAAAAAACCCTGACCCTTACTTAAGAGTGATGGAGTCTGTCATTTCTTATTCTCTTCTGCTAATATCATTCCTTGCTATTTAAAAACTGTGATGCTAAGTAAAATAAATCAGACAGAGAAAGACAAATACTATATGATCTCTCTTGTATATGGAATCTAAAACAAAACAAAACAAAGCAAAATGAACTCACAGATGCAGAGAACAGATTGGTGGTTGCAAGAGGTGGGGAGGGGAGTGGAGAAATGAACTGGGAGTTTTTTGGTTTAAAAAAATTAAACAAAAGTAAAAATAATTAAAATTGTGGATTGATACTCATTAAATTGATTATACAACCTAATACTTTGTCCAAATAGTGTTTAAAAAGCATCTCTGTAATCCTGTTTGTGCCGGTCCTAACGCCACATGAGGCACTTAACAGGTGTTTACAACAGATTTCATGGCATCGTCAAAGTTCTTTAGGAAATAATATATATAAAAGTTTTACATATCCAAAACAGTAGGCAGTCATCACCAGGCAAAAGAAAAATATCAAGATTAACTTTCATATTTTGAGAGACCAAAGTAGAAAGATTAAAAAACCGCATAAAATTCAGTTCAAATTATAGCAACAGAAAAGAATACACAAAGGGTTTCCTTTTCTTAGAATTAGGGATCCTCAGATTACCTCTCTATTCTTAGATGTCCCAAGAAAGATGGCAATCCAATTTATTCAGAATACTAATTGTGTTACTAAGATTGCATTTTTCCTTCTTCCTTTGGAATTAACCAGTGGGCCAAGAATTTTTTGTGAGAAACACTAAAGAAGCTACTTCCCCAATTTCTTTTTTTAAAATTGTATTTGTTTTATTTTTTCTTTCTTATATATTTCTTCCTCAAGGCCAACAAATATACATACATTGGATATCCTTTGTCCCACATCTATACTTCCTCAATTTCAATAATGTATTAGAAATCTCAGCTTTCTTAATCAATTTAGATGTACGCTGATGTCCAATTCAAAGTTTACCAAACTAGTCTCTCTGGAAATGTTTTCTTTAATAGACAAGAATTTTTATGATGGGGGTGGGGAGGGAGATATGGGTAAAACACATGAGCTTAGAGAAGAAACTTAGTTTAGAGCTCTGGCCTGAGACAAGATCCAGATCACAGAGGAAGGAATCTAAAATATTAATTGCTCCGCAGTTTCTCTTGCTAAGTAAAAGATCCTAATTACACCTTTATGACCATCTCTCACCACCACATACCCACACCCACACACCTTCTTTATAACCTGGTATTACAATGATCTCTTAGGGGTGCTTAGAGAATCAGTTAAGATTGGCAGAATTCTTATGGAATATTAGCAAAGATACAGAGTCTTCCCATTTTTAGTTAGTTACCCATGGTTTGATGTTAGAACTTGGAATTAAGGATATCTTAATTCTCTAGGGCCCAAAGCAGAAATGTTTTGGACACAGGAAGTATCTGATTCAACTATGAATATAGTTCTTCATTTTTAAAGATAAATTTGCAATGTAAAAATTCTCAGACTGTCACCTCTAAGGGCTCTATATGATATTCTACAAAAATATATTGGCTTTAAAATTCCAGTTAGATTTTCAGAAATAACACTATTGGTATGAAAAATCACCTCATCCTGAAGTATAAGGACAACTGCAATGTCCTTGCTTTTAGCAGGAAAACAAAATAAGCATTTTTTTCTAACATGAGGGAGGAATTTTAATGGCTTTCAGAGTGAAATTACTCAGATTAATTCCATTCAGGAAGCATATGCTTCATAAAACATGAATATAAGAATATTATAGAACCCATGAATTGTGATTACTGCTGAAAGAATTAAATATCCTATGATGTAGATTGTAAGTATCAGTGATACTCATTCTAGCAAGAGCTGGGGGGTCTTCATATAGAAAAGAATTGATTGATAATCATAGAGCAAAAACATATTTGTGAAGATTTCCACACTCCCCCCGCCCCACCCTGTATCCATCCAGCAGCATTTGTACAGAGTAAAACATCAATGCTTTTGGGGGGACGGATGTATTGGAAGCTGCTGGGAGAGCTGATGCTCTGCCTAGGCATTTGGAATTTCCTTTTTTAATATGTAAGAATTATTTCGCTCTACAGCGTGAATCAAACAATGAACATAATGCTACCAGCTTCTTTAAACAAAGTGAAAAGGCCTATCATTACACTTTTTTCCCTTCACACATATTATAGAAAGTTCCTTTTGTTCAAAATTAAAAAAAAAATATCTTCAGAGGGGACAAAAAACCAGACTTCCATTTAGCTGAAATACTGAAATTGTATGTAATCTTCGAAGATATGTAGTTATATTTACTTTCAGGCTTGGCATTTCCATTTGCTGCTTTTAAACCCCAGTACCTTAATTCAAGTCTATTACTTGAAATGTACCATTAACAACAATAATCAATAGTTTCAGTTTTGAATTTTTTCCATGACATCTCCAAATCTTTCATCAAAAGACCGTTATCCAGTCATCTCACTGAAAATCAGAGCTGGCTATAAATGTCATTTCTATCCATAAAATATAGTTTCAACCTCAGGCAACTGGAATTTATAGAAAGCCCAATATTAACATGGAAGGAATGAGAAAATTGTCTCTGTTTTAAAATAGTGTTGGGATCTCAACTAGTCCAATTGTAGTTAAGGGGGAAAATGATCTGTCTAAGGTTTTCAGGAACTCTAGGAGAGTTTTATATGACTTTTAATAATAAATGCTTTTTATAGCTAAGCAAGTGTCCTCTGCATAACTTTCAACTGTTTTTGAAAGGGAGATTAGAGATCTAAACACAAAATGCAGTTTATTCTCCATTGGGAAATATAGTTTAAAAACATGGCAATTTTTTTTCTTTAATGATTCAGAATCTTGCAATTTCTCAGAATTTTCCTTGTATATGGATAACAACATATAGGAGATACGTGAATGTATCTTGTCCCTGAATCAGACTTGTTCACTAATTTAAGGGACATTTAATTAAATCCTTATTATAAAATTATCTCTTGGATTATTCTTTCTTTTCAAAGTAGTCTGCTAAAAAATTGACTTAAAGTTTTATTATTTATCTACCACAGCTGATAAGAATATGTG
Source organism: Spilogale gracilis (assembly GCA_004023965.1). Taxonomy (NCBI): domain Eukaryota; kingdom Metazoa; phylum Chordata; class Mammalia; order Carnivora; family Mephitidae; genus Spilogale; species Spilogale gracilis. Next base: position 173,150 of record PITA01000017.1, read on the forward strand.
AGCCCACATATTTATTAAAATTCTAGGTGGCTTCATGGATATTTAAAAGGAGAAATACCATTTTATTTATGAAATATCATAAGTTAAACAAGTTATAGCAGAACATTTTCTACCCATTCATCTAAGAGTAACCAAAAAAGTCTAACTTTGCATAGTTTTTACAACCTTGAGCCATGGGACATAGCTACAAAGATAAAAGCAGTTATTGCTCTAAATGAACTACCTCCAATGATCAGTCCAACCCAACACACATTATGTAGTAGATCAAGTATCCTAATAAAACCGAAAAAAGGAGAAGGGAAACAAGGAAAGGAGGAGGAGAAGAAAGACACTTTTTTATCATAATTTAAATATATGGAAAAAAGGAGCCCAAAACTTGATATTAATTTGATACTCTAATGTTGATTTGAGATACCAGTATGGTTCAAGTAAAAAACTCAACTATACCTAACAAAACTCCACAATAGTTCAGAAAATTACATCAGGCAGTGAGAATAAACTTAAGGGGCCTCCTTGAACCAAGACGCCATTTAAACAAACCTGCCCTAAACTTCTGTTTTCACTGTTTATGCATATGAAACTTTATAGCAATAATTTTTGTTTCCAGGAAAAACAATTGCCTGAATATTGTATTATCATGAACTATGACAAATTTAGCCATCTCATTTTTTCTTTTTACAGATCGTATTGGGAAGAAAGCTACAAAATGCCATATTAACATTTCAAAATGTATTTGAAAGTAATGAAGGAAAACTGATTCAGTTAGCAATGCTAAATAAAACAGACAATTCATACAGATGCTTTTACTATAAAATATTAAATAAACACGCCAAAATGGCAACTTTTTCCATTTAATAAAGCACTCTCTAATAATTTATTTCTCAGAGCAAAGTTTCTCCGTGGCCAAAGCTCTGATTTTATTATGGGCATGTTTTCCCTGGTGAAAACACATACCATTTCGAAGACTGGGGCATTAAATGAAATACTAAATGCCTTTTCCTTCTCCCTCTGACTCTTCCCCTCTTGCCCACATGCTGCATGGTATCAGGCCAGAGAAAACAAGCACTTTACTTTGTGCCCAGCACACCAATTATGAGGATGGACGCTATGAACTGTTCACCAGGATTCACAAGAGGGCAAAGTAGAGAAAGCTTCACTTACTTGCCATTGTTTCATCAGCTCTCTTACTCCCTTGGAATCTTCTAGGAGCCTTTCCTTATGGGTGGCATCCTGCAGGACGTTGCCAGTTGTTTCGGCTTCCGTAAGCCAGGCAAGGAACTTCTCCAGGTCCAGGGGGAACTGTTGCAGTAATCTGTGGGTTTCTTCCAGAGCAGCCTCTCGCTCACTCACTCTGCAAAGGAACAAATGTCCAGATGCAGGTCTCCTCGGTTATCACAATGGTGCACCCAGGGCCCCCCCCATGAAAAGAGCAAAGATCAAGGGACGAAACTGTAACATACCAACATAGGGGTGGGTTGTTGCTAAAAGTCCTCTTAAAAGCAACAACAAGTAGAATTGTGTGTGTGTGTGTGTGTGTAGACTTTGAACAGTTCACATATGAACTTCCAAAAACAATCTTTTTTTTTTTTTTAACTTGAAAGTTTTTTACTGGTCGGTTGTAAAATCTCATTTTCATATGCAGCAAAAGTGTAAGCTCATCTTTATAGGTGAAGCTCACAAATCCCTACACCATGTTCATCTTTGGTGTCACCGGAGGCACAAAGTCAGGATTAGGTAGGCAAGGAAAAAGGTCAAGAAAATGCAAAGCTAGACCAGAAAGTTAAACACTGGAGGGAACAAGAAAAGGGTACCAGAGGGTAGAGAAGAACAGAAGGATTAACGAGGAGGAAAATGCCATATTTCACAGAAATCATTGTGCAAGATATCATTTTACGTGACACTATTGTGTTCTAATGGTTCTAAATACAGTGTTTGCTTTATATTTCGTTATCTGATGGTCATGCAACTGAGAATATTCTCCTAAAGAAAAGACTTCTGTGTCATGGAAAAAGTAAAGTCTAAAAAACCAGACAGATCTGGGTTCAAATCTCAATATCCTCTCCCAACCGTATGGTA
>PITA01000017.1:175325-250156 GCA_004023965.1 Spilogale gracilis
AAAAAATTTTATTTATTTGAGAGAGAGAGCATGAGTTGGGGGGGGGGAGAGGGAGAAGCAGACTCCCCACCAAGTAGGGAGCCCAATTCGGTGCTCAAGCCCAGAGCATCAAAACCATGACCTGAACAGAAGGCACATGCATAACTGACTGAACCAGCAGGCACCCCCACCTTTTATCTAATCTTTTAGAAGGGATGAACCAAATTTCCTAATGACACACAAATCTGAAAAAATTATTCATAGTTTTTCTGATTTTATATAAATAACATATATAATGCATATATTGTGGATACACACACATATGCCCTCGGCAAAAATCTACATACTAACAGCTTGGAGGGAAAATTGCCTTTGGCAGTAACAGTCTCATCTAAAAAGATTCAGGTATATTTTGTCTGCAATGAGGAAATTAGTACTCTATTTAAATACCATATTTGCCTTCTATTACCACACAAACACTTTCTGGGGTTAAACATAAGCTAAAAATGGATTTTAAAAAATTGAACACTTGAATATGATACACACTGCTTGTTAGGATATGATTGTCAATAATTATGCAAAACTGCAATTTATTTCAGCAGCAACTTTATCATGGGATGTGCAAACCAGGCAATAAACAGCTCCTGCCGAGCCAGCGGCAGCAAAGGCCCCGGAAGAGCTGTTTATTCATCACGGGTGAGGTTTTTGCTGAGCCTACAGTCTTCCACAGTGTAGTTTCGGTGCTCATACTGGATAAAAATCTTCTGTCTGCATTAACTGGTGGAGGGGAGAATAGGTTTATGAGGATGCAGCTACTGGAAAATAGGAAGCTCTGCACGAAGCTATTTATCAGTCCCTAAATAAACTTTCATGTTGCATGGCTGAAAGGTAGCTTGGGGCTCGGGTTGGGCAAATCTGTTAAATCTCGCGTAGTTCTGGGGCTGACCTGGACTGCCCGCTCCCTGCTTATCTGGTTTTCAAAATATCAGTGGAGGGACAAAGATCGAAATCGTTATTTATCTTTTTATTCGGTATGATTTCAAAGCTCAGAAACATCGCCGCAGCACTGAGAATCCTAGTGTTAGAATGTGGAGGAAATGTACAGGTGGGAGCGCGCATAACTTGCTCGCCCCTGGCAGGTTCTGACCTACAAACGTGGCGATTTCACCCAGTGCAAGCTAGTATTAGTAGGTTGGCTTGCACATCAGAAATCACTAAGACTTACACCACCTCCAGCCTCAAAGTTGGGATAGAAATAAACTGTCACCTTCCAGAAGACAAGTGCAGGGTCGGACAATGACAAATTTTCTCCCATGCTCCAACTTTATGGGGAATAAAAGGACAAAAGTGAAACTCTCAGGGAAGAGTGAAGCTCAGAGAGTTAGACAGTATGTTTTTTATTACTGGGGTCATCCTCCTCATTAGCTGCACAGGACGCTCCCCTAGTCTTGAACTAAAAATGCTGCTTATCCTCTGCTTCCAGAGGAAGGACCTAGTAAAAAACTTTCTAAGAGCTCTCTGTAAAATACAATGCACGTAAATTAGATGAAAGGATTCTACTGAGACAACGAGATTTCTAGCCAAATCCTACCAGTGAGTTTCCTGCTTTGTAAATTAGGCCCTTAGGGAAGAACAGTAACTCTTGCAGGACAGTAAGGTACCATTTTCCTTAACATTACCTTCATGCTCAGAAATATTGACAACATCAGGCTAAATCTTTGCTAATTTGGAAAATATGTTAACAAAATTCAATGACCACGAGAGCAGAAAATTTCTTCAAGTGAGTTCTTCAACAGGCCTCTATGATCAGAGGTGAGACTGTTGTTCCCTGCTCATGTGGGAGTTTTAAGGCTACATTCTTTCTCCTGAGATCAGTCTATATATATACCGAATTCCCAAATTTTAATTGCACCAAGTCTAGACCAGAAATGAGTCAAGGGTACTTAGACTTAAGGGTACTTCCATATTCAAAGTAGTTCTGGATGTATCTCATAGTTTTTGATTTTCCATAACCATATGGCTTTAAGTGGCTTACATGATGAATAAAAAATGTAGAAATAATGAGAACCGTAAAGAAATTTTAAAAATTGTTTAGAATAAAAATGAAGATCTTGAACATTGATTATTCTGTAAATTCCCCTGTGCGGGTTATCCAATTATAGACCCTTGTGAAAATTTGGCTGAACTTTAAAAGTATCAATGCCCAGATATCAGAAATAGCAATAATACTTTACGAACATAATCTATGATAGAAGTTAAGTTCTTTTTTTATGCAACAAATTTTAATTATCAGCTATTCTAGGTTTATATTCAACAGCAATAGCTAAGAATCTGGTGGAGTATGGACTGCTCTGGTGACTTTAAAAAGTTTTCTTACTGTTCGTAAGGGCACTGTATACCATTCTCAAGTGCCTGAATATGAGCAGTATGGTACAGTGGTTCTCAAATATGACCCACAGACCAGTGCCATCAGCATTATCTGAGAACTTTTTAGAAATGCAAATTCTCCAGCCCTGCCCTAGATGTACTGAATCAGAAGGTCTATGCATGGAGTCCAGTGAGCTGCGTTTTCATGCCTTCTAGGTGATTCTGATATACGCTAACGTTTTGAGAATCACAGCCGCTGGAGACCCATCCATTTTGCCCTAGCTTCTGAGAAAGCTGCTGGAGGCAGGATGCATGCAGTAACTGGTTAATGTGTGGGCTATAAAAGCCTAGCCCTCTTGCCCCATCTCAGGACATTTGGGGAGGATGGGGGAGGGGTGGGGAGTTCATTGATGCTGTGGTTGTGACTGCACTGAAGCCCAGCTTCTCTTTCTTCCCTCTCCCATTTCCTTCTCTTTCCTTCCCTCACAGGTGTTAATACTGACACCACTCGCCAATAAAATTCCTACGAGTCAATTGCTTTCTCAGAATCGGCCTTCTGGGGAAACTGACATACTGAGGTATCATACTAAATAATGATTTAAAAAATATACATGCTTAAGAAATGTAGGTGAGAAATATACAGCTACTTGGACAGACTGTGGTCTCCAAAGAGGGCAGGGTGGAGTATTTTCACACTCAGGAAATGAGCCTGAAGAGCTACTGCACTTTTGGTTGCCCTTTAAGAGGATCTGTAGAGGATGCGCCTGGGTGGCTCAGTTGGTTAAGCCTCTGCCTTCAGCTCAGGTCATGATCCCAGGGTCCTGGGATTGAGTCCCACTTGGTCCTGTTCCCTGATCAGTGGGAAGCCTGCTTCTCCCTCTCCCTCTGCTGTTCCCCCTGCTTGTGCTCTCTCGCTCATGTGCTCCATTTCTCTCTCTCTCTCTCAAATAAATAAATAAAATCTGTAAAAAAAAAAAGTAAGAGGTGGAATATTACTAAGCCATCAGAAGGGATGAGTACTCAGCAATGGCATCGACATGGACTGAACTGGAGGGGATCATGCTATGTGAAATAAGTCAAGCTGAAAAAGGCAAGCATCATATAGTTTCACTCATATGTGGAACATAAGGAATAGCATGGAGGACATTAGGGGAAGGGAGGAAAATGAAAAGGCAGAATTGGAGGGGGAGATGAGCCACAAGAGACTAAGGACTCCAGGAATCAAACTGAGGGTCTTGGAGGGGAGGGTGGTGGGAGGATGGGGTAGCCCGGTGGTGGGTATTAAGGACGGCACGTAGTGCATGGAGCAGAGGTGTTGTATATAAACAATGAATCTTGGAACATTGCATCAAAAACTGAAAGAGGGGGGGGGAGGGAGGGAGAGAGAGAGAGAGAGAGAGAGAGAGAGAGAGAGAGAGAGAGAGAAAATAAGAGGATCTATAGGTAGTGTAGAGTTGCCTTATCACCAGTTAGAAGCAAGAATCTATTGAAGAGGCAAAGTGCTGTAGCTGTAAAGCTTAGGAGAACCCTGTACCTGCCCAAGAAGTTACTCATCCAGAGCAAATACCGCACAAAGGGGAAGAATCACAGAAGGCAGGTGTTCAGCATCTCCATTTTCTTTTTAAGAACTGATTATCAATGAGGCAATCAGAGATCTGTCACTGTCAATACTCTGATTTGTCACTAAACACCCACACACATATCTGGGTATCTCTAAATGAATCTCTAAGACTTCAGATTTTCTATTAAGCTGAATATCAGCAATTTCATGTGGGTCAAGCTAATACATAAAAAGCACACGAGGGAAGGGAAACTTACTACTTTCCCAAGTAAGGCTGTAGAGCTGAATGAATGTATAGACAATATTCTACTATTGGACACATGAATAGACAATACTTTATGGGAGCACTGTACTCAGGATATTATGTGTATAAAAAATATATATATGTATATATATAATCAAACAGAAAAAAACACATTGAACATTTAAAGGGGAAAAAGACTCAATCTGACAGAGGAGGCTATTCTGCCCAGGTGTTTCTTTAAGTGTGACAAACTGAGGATGTTCGCAGCACTCAGTCTTCTGCTAAAAAACACCTCCATCTGTGCCCTGCGATTGTCAGGGAGTGACCAAACAAAATACCCAGAATCTCTCCTTCCTGGTTTATTTGCATTTACCTGCTATCATTTCCTATGATAGTTTAAGGGAATGATTACAGGATGACAATTTTTTCCCTTTTTAATTTGTTAGATATGGGGCTGAGAGAAGGAGCACCTTAACAGCACCTGGACTCGGGACCAAAGGTTTCTAGCCACATCCAACACTAGTCCCAGGACCAAAGTTAACCTGAAGTTCACTTTGTCACTCACTGTAACAGAAACTAGTGACTTGCTAGTAAATACATTACGTTTTGAATTTTAAAAAATCACTTTATATTGGGTTTTAAAGGGACAGCTAGAAGTGCATTACCTATGGATATACAGCAGTTTGTAGAAAGGATTCCTTTTAGTCTCTAGCAATTGTATTAGTGGTTTGTACCAATAAGAACTGTGAATCTAAGGTAAGTCCTTCAGTAATGCTTGGCCTCATCCCCCATCAGTACCTTTCCAGCCACAACTCTAACATGGCTTAGGGCAACATCTACTTAGAAATACAGCCACAGAAGCATTCGGGCCGTGAGAGGATATATCTCTTTTCTCCTCTGCTAGTGAGCTATACAGTGAGAAATAGACTCTGTTCTTTCAATTATTGACCCAGAATAAGAGATCAAGGCTCTGAGACATGGCCCAGAAAACACATTTTTTTAAAGCTAACATCCATATGACTCTTCACATGCTTTAAAATATGTTCAGACTTTATTCATTACTTTAAAAGGTATTGCCATTTTTCTACCTATAGTCTGCTTCTGTTTTTCTTTGTATGCTTCCAGTTGGCTATTTCATTCCCTCTCAGTGGCTTTAAGGTCTACACAGATTATCTTTAAATCAGTACCTCATTCTTATTTGTGCATGTCTACCAACATCTCATTCATTAAATCATCTGTGCATTTCATATGTATTACGTGCCAGGATCTATGCTCAGTGACGGTGACACCAAAGTCAATGAGGCATGGTCATGGACTTTGGCTTTTATATATTCAATTCTGGTGGAGGAGACAGAGAGGTAAATATTTAACTATACTTACAGTGTGATTAAGCCTATGATTCATGTGGATTCCCTACCAGTAGCTCGAATGAATTCATGAACTTCGATCTCAATTTGCTTAGAAGTGATAAATCTATCTTGAAATATTTTTCTGGCCTTGCCTTATCAAAGGAAGTGGAGATCATCTAGCTGGGTTTTCTCTCCACATACGGTGATGGATGCTCAATCAAAGTTAGCCTAAGTGCACTGATTTTCATAAAAATAAGAAACCTCTCAGATCTATGGTCCAGCTTATGGCTGGTTTCATTTTGCTCTTGGTAAAATTCATTCTGAGAGAACTGGATGACTTTTCCAAAGTCGCACACAAGTGGCAGAATGGGGATTATAGCCCAAGCCTTGCATTCTAGAAAAGAAATTTTCCTAACTCTGAAAATTGGTATCTACATCCTCTGATACATTCACTGTAGGAAAAGAAGAACAAGTGCAGGGAAGGTTATGCCCCTGAATCTCAGTTTTCATTCTGAGGTACAGATTTAACTATTTGTTACTTTACCATAAGTGGTCACTGAAATATGGAAAATAAACAAACAAACAAAACAAAAAAAACCGACACAAAAGGGAACACAGACATGCAAAGATATTCTCCAATCCTAACCATAGCAGAAAGATCTAGATGGTGTTTGCCCCAAAACAAAATGAAACAAAACAAAAATCCATTTTCAACGCAAATTTGCTGGTTTGCTGTTCACCGACATATGAATTAACGAGGTTTTCATCCCCTCTCTCCTGAGGTCTGGTACCAAATTACTCAAACTCTCCAGAGTTAATTGGAAACCACGACCTAAATGTTCCCAAAGTATTGCTGATTAGTTCTCAGAAAACTCATTCCCATCTTTCCTCACCCCACACAACACAGGATGACTTTTTAACTTGTGCAGAAGCAACACACTTGCATGAAAAATAGATTAATCCTCTAAAGATAAACTGCAGCTTTGAAACTATCTGTTTAAACTTTCTTCAATGACATTTTAGTAAAAAAAAATATTATCATGTAGACTTTACCTTTAGATTATAAGAGAGAATTGGCATGATCAATCATGCAAAGAATTTGTAAAATACAACATTCCCCACATAGATCTTTTTACTCTATGAGCATTTTTAAAATTGAGATTTGTACGGTATATCATTAGGGAAATAACTGCAATTACATAGTTTTCCTAAAAGCCCTGGAACGTTTGTGAGAAGAAAATGTAGACAGCGGTTGAAAAGAAAACTTTCCATTATTCTTCGTATTACTCATTTCACTTGATTTCTGTTTGTCATGTATCACTGAAAAAAATTAAGTTGATAAAAGATGTGTATAAAATATTATGCACAGGTGAAATACTCAATATATATATATATTTTTTTTTTCTATCTTGGATTGTTAACAAAGAGATGAACATCTTTTAACCTAAGACCCATAGTTTATATTTTTCCAAGGATATACAACCTAAAGGCACCTTTTGGGGAAGTTTAAAAATAATGTTTGAATTGGTCCATATACAGAGACTCCAAATATTATTCTGGATATTTACAGAGAAAGAATATGGTTACACTACCTTCCAGATAAATACAAACTTAGATTAGGGTTGGGCTAATAGTTAAACACAATTTCTGAAACTGCCATTGAAACTCAAAGATGGTAGAGAATTAAGATGGACACACTAGGGCTTCAGCAAGGCTTGACTTGAAACGGAACACATTTCTCTCTTCCGCATTCTTAAAGCCTCCCCCTCCCTTCACTTGTTTTCCTGTAGAATTCTTTGTTCCAGGAACTCAGTATCGATATTGAGATCTTGCTGACCTCAGTGTATACTTCCTAGGGAAACTGGGGTGGCAGGTGCTGGTACTAGTCAGGAGACCACCCTGAGGACATGACAAGTGTGGCTGCAGCTCCTAGCAGATTCCTCCGGAAACAGCCTTGATCCTGTATTTTCCTATAAAACCTCTCAGCCTTTTACCCTGGGCGGGCCTGTGCTCTTGGGAGCATGGGCCGGCTGCAGCCTCTGGCAACCCTAGCAAAGTAATAAACTATCTCCCTTCTTTATCCTTCCACGCTGTCTTCCTGTTACATTTCTGCTCCGGAGCACAGAGGTCAATTTTTTGACAACATCTCTATTCTAGGTAAATTCTCCATGATTTGTATCATGTGGGTCTTTACGGTGAATCTTTGGTTTTGTTCACTTGCAGTGTTAGTCTCTTTAAAAGATGTATTTCCTAATGTTGATAAGCTAAATCGAGTAGTTTTCTTCTCTTCTGATATATATATCAGAATATATATGTATGAAAATTAATATATATATGAAAATTAATACAGTAACCAACTAGAAGGACAAGCCTAGGATCATCTGAGTCTCCCACGACTGCACAAATAAATACGCATTCTCATCGTCACTTAGAGAAAAACAGAACAGATTGTTAGACACTGATACATAATATTCTAAAGACCGCAAGGTAGGTTGGTTCAATTTTCTAAGATCAAAAGTCAAACATGTAGATTCTCTTGAAAAGGAAGTGGCTAAAAACATATCACCAGATGATATGAACTTATGGTGGAGGTCTAGCAATGGAATTGGGAAATTCGAACAACTTCCTAATTCCTGATATGAACTTGAAGTTATAGTCTGTAACTGTGACTTTTATTACCTGATTCTTCATGCAGCATTCTCTTGTGGTTAATAATACACTCTTGAGAGTCTCTTGACTTCAATATTTATTGTTACAGTATTCTGCACTAAAACAATGCTCCTTGGTTTTGAAGACTTTTTCATAAATACTTTCTCCTTAGATACTTTAAAAAACCTGATGAGGTTAGTGGGACCAATTGTTATAATCATCAACATTTTGTAGGGGAGAAACCTGACTTTCAGAGAGGCTGGCTGAAGTTCCCGTATCAGTGTAGAAACACCAAAGCTAATCTACTCTAAGACATTACCTCTGAAGGTAAATTTGTTGACCTCCCTGTGAGGCAAATATAATGGATATTAATATATTACTATTCGCAAAAGCTCTTTATTTTCTGTGATTATTACATAAATTAGGATTATGGTGTGTGTTTGTCTGATGACAAAAATTCTCAGCTCTTTGCTTATCATCTTCAGCTGCCATCTATGGGAGCTATGCACTCTGGACCTGAGGTAGGCTTGAAGCTTTTATTAAAAAAGAGGGCATTAAGGGCAGCAGTATGATCTTTTTCTTTTTAGGAAATAAGGGGAAATCATAGTATATATGATTGTGGCCTTCTTATAATGTTAACTTAATAAATGTTTGCTGGGGATACAGAGATTTATCGGGAAGTCTGTACCCTTTTGAGAAATGTTTTACATTAAAATTATTGAACAAGAAAATCAAACATGTTTCTTTTCTAGAAATTTTACAGTAAAATAAATATATTTTTATAAGACTAGCTCAGAAGTGAATTAATCTCACAGAGTGACTAAGTATTCATGGACTCTAAACAAATTGCCCTTTTAATTTTGAAACTCTTCTAATGAATCAGATATGATTTACAAGACTTGTAAATCTGATATGATTTATAAGATTTGTTAGATTATAAATAGCTTGAGCTAATTAAAACCGATGATCAAAATAAAGATTTAAAATTTCTTGCTTTTTTACTTTTTATTACTAGGGGGAGAAGCTGCATTTAAAAGAACTGTGTACTCTGAAATGCACTGATGGCCTTTCATAAGATCAATTCAAATTTATGAAGAAGAGTCATAAATTAGGTATTTTTTTCAATAAAAACTACAACACTCGGGGATCCTGAGTGGCTCAGTCAGTTAAGTGGCTGCCTTCAGCTCAAGTCATGGGTGCTGGGATCAAGACCCACATTGGGCTCTCTGATCAGCGGGAGCCAGTTTCACCCTCTCCCTCTGCCTGCTGCTCCCCCTGCTTGCGCTCTATCCCTATCTCTATCTTGTGTGCACTCACTCTCTCCTCTCTTTCAAATAAATAAATAAAATGTTAAAAAAAAACTACACCACAGGTATAAATCTGGGGTCTTCATGTGCTTTTAAGAATCGTCTTGGGGTGCCTGGGTGGCACAGTCAGTTGAGCACCTTGCTCTTGGTTTTGGCTCAGGTTGTGACTTCGTGGTCATGAGATCAAGCCCCACATTGAGCTCCATGCTGAGGGGGATTCTGCTGGAGATAATCTCGCTCTACTCCACCCCCCACTCACACATGCACTTTCTCTCTCTCTCAAATATATAAATCTTTTAAAAAAAATCATCTCACTTATGCATGCACCGCTTATAAAAAGTCTCTATACTCCTTTTTGTCATCATCATTCACTTACTATAAATCCCTTGAGAGCAGGGATTTATACCAGTTTCTACTATTTAATGGATACTCAGTAAATCCAATTAAAGTCAATAAACCTACTATGAATCAGGTGGACATTCTAAAAATGAGAAGGTCCTAGTCCCCTGTTCTTAAAAAACTTATGAGTCCAAGTTATTTCATGGTATACGTTGACTGACTAATGATTTATATTTGTATAGAATCTTAAAGTTTATCCATTACTTTCACATACATTATTTAAGTTGAACCTTGTATTAATTAGTAGATGTCACCTTTGTTTTTTACACAAAATGGATTATATAAAAGATTCTTATTCAGTTATAACTAAGATATTTAAAAATGAGAATGAGCAATTCTGTGACCAAAATTGTATTCTGTTTTGCAGAAGAGTAGACATTAATCAAATCTTTAGAGGTTATCTTTCATTGAGTTTTGTACTAGTAGTGAAAATGAAGGGATAGACCCCCACTGGCCAACACACTGCACTGAATTGTCCATTGCTATTCAGAACCAATATATTTTCTTTAGAATTTTTAAAATGCGCTCCCACAAAGAGTGTTAATTTGATGTATTTTTTTTAGGGGTACTGCAAAGCCAGAGCACATAACAAACAGTAGCTTCTGTTAAAATCAATATATTACCCTGGAAAATTTTCTGATCGCCTTTAAGTCTGTTCCTGGTCCAGAAATAATGTACCAAAAAGAGCCTCCATACTCTATCACCCAACATACTCCTACGCTCCTTGCTTGGTATCGCCCATGAATGTGAATAGGCATCTTCTCAATGGCTCTACTCATGTTCTGGCAGAAATATTCAGCACGTCATGGATGAGAACAGAACCTTGTGGCACAGCACCAGAGATCTTCTTTCACCACTCAGCACCCATCTATTACTCAACACCCTTTGTGAAACAGCATGTGATGGTTTCTAAATCATCCAACTCACCTCATGTCTAGCCAGCATTTCTCCAGCCGGTTCACAAGAATTTAATGAAAGATCTTGTCAAATGCCTTGATGAAATGCAAACAGACTGACGCCTTTTGCTTCCCTACCAGTCTAAAATTTCTTCAGGGTAAAAAAAAATATTTCTGCCCTGGATATACAGAACATACAGGTCTTTATTTATCTCTGTATATATGCATATCTGCTTTTGTTTTACTAAATTACTTGGTTAACCTCATTAAGAACTGGGTATATATTTCTCTTACAACCTACATCTAAGTAGTAGGCATGATTTTAAATATCTTGGGAGTTATAATAGCATCACTTGTGATGGTTATACAGAATTTAATTCCATTTGTTAACAACTAGTTAGAAGGTGATTAATGTCTCTGGGAGGGGTGTCCTCATCATCGTTTTGGAGAGACCATGCCATTCAGTAAAGGTGGTGGAAATAGATTATCACCACAGTGATAATCCTAGAATTGGTCAAGGTGTTGCTAAACGATATAGCAAGATCTTAAATGCTTGCTCATTTCATTCAGTCTGGTAAAAATGGCAGCTGTATCACCAAGAAATACATTAGGTCCTCAGAGAATATTTCTATTTCATTAATTTACAGATCAGTTCTTGTTCAGAAAAATATTTAAACAAATTTTATGAATCACATTAGAGAGGCTTTCTGGAAACTGAGGGAAGATATTTAACCTAACACAATGATTGCAGAGTACCACTAGCAGTCCATGGGGAGGGCCTGGAAAGGGGAGATGTCTTGGATAACAAAAAACTGTTCCCAGGTTCCACATCACTTCTGCACGTCCCACTGGACACTCACATGGGGGAAACCATGTTCATAAACATTTAAACCCAGAACTTAATGATTGATATATATATATGAACATAAAATGCTCTTATCAAATTTTTAATACACGTTGATTTTTTTCAGAAATGTAACTAACTGCCACAAAAATTCAAGGAAAATTTTACTTTGTGTTGTTAAGCATTATGCCAAGAGTTGTTCAGCATTTTGCAAAGTTCCATTTAGGGTGGCCAATGCCCCTCACGGTACCGGAGTCCCTGTAAAACACATTGGTGTCATTCTACATTTATGATTGCATTCATAGGATAATCACCTAGAAACATCATGAGTGTTCTGGTGTGCTCCTAACTGAAGACCTGCACAGACAAATAGACATTAGTTCATTCTAAATGACTCATTTTTCTTTAAAATTGAAGTCAGGGCCGCACTTAAAACTTCTGTCTCTAGGCCGGGTATTCTATCTATGACTCTTGGTCTATGCAAGTCAAGAAGGTGTCGTGAAGTACATGTCAGAAGAAAAGAAAGGGGGTGGAGAGCCGAGAAGGTTGAAAACCATGGATGCAGAGCTACAGGGAATTCCAAAACAAAAGCTATTACACTGAAAATAAATAGAACTTTTAAAGAAGAGAATGAGGTTCTTTCCTCCCGTGCATCCAATCCCTGATCCTTACTGTTCCATAGAGAATGAAATCGCATTTTAAAAATTGCTCCGTTACAGCCAGCTGTGACTAGCGGTGAACCGGAGGTCGGCTCCATCTGCGAACCCGAATTAAAACCAGCCGGGCCCGTCGTCTGCTCAGAGCCCACATTCTTGATTACATTTGACAAGATCATCATCATCATATCTTAAGACTCAAATCAGCCTGACAGTGCTCGACTCAGGGCTGCTTCTCCCAATTTGCTAGAAATTGGGGCCCACATCATCTTCCAGGGAGTACATTTACATTTACCATTTGGCTGTGGTGAAAAGGTGAGGAACATGACAGAAGGAGCAAATCAACTTCATAGCTTATTTTTTAAAAGATTTATTTATTTGAAAGCGCGAGAGAGCAAGCAAGAGAGGGAACACGAGCAGCAGGGAGGGGCAGAGGCAGGGGGAGTCTTAACTGACTGAGCCACTCAGGCGCCCCTCAACTTTGTAACTTAAATAATAACTATTTTGTTTTAAGTTCACCTAATGCTGGCAAACCTGTTTTGATGGGAAGGAAGAAATATAGGATTTTTGTTGTTATTATTTCTGAAAAAATATATGAAGCTTAAGGTAGCAAGGGTTTGAACTAGAAAGGGGAACTAAATGTACACTATAGATATTTTAAAAAGTTTTCCAAATGAGAGCTTTTAGAAGGGCCTATCCTTTTATGTAAAAGGTTTTCTAAAAATGACTTGTGGGGTGCCTGGGTGGTTCAGTGGATTAAGCATCTGCCTTTTGCTCAGGTCATGATTCCAGGGTCCTGGGATCGAGCCCCGAGTCGGGCTCCCTGCTCAGCGGGGAGCCTGCTTCTCCCTCTGTCTCTACCTGCTGTTCCCCCTACGTGTGCTCTTTTGCTCTCTGTCAAATAAATAAATAAAATATTTTTTAAAAATGACTTGTAATTACTAGATAAGTACGGATTATTTGAAAACCAAAAGTGAAGAGATATCAGGGTTCTGAGGAGTGAATTTCTAGTAAGAGGCTTACATGACAGTACTGTGTTCATGTGACACAAGTGTTCTTCCAGGCATCTGGTTCAAAATCATTTGTCTTCCATATTTCCAGAGGAAAAATAATCAAGGAGATTTTTATGTATTTTATTTCCCCGATTATGATAATTCTCTATCCAAATGAAGGCAGTAGGTACACATTGTGGAGAAAATGGACAATTACCAAAGGTAGCTCCACTCCATGGCAGCATTCCAGATGGTCAAGATGAAGATGTGCTCAGAGCACAATGGCCTTAGGTGCCATTTTTTGAGAGGATGACAGCACAGAGTCAGAAAGAAATACACAGATGAAACAAAGAGAACTCTAGATAGGAAGGTGAAACGCAGGTGAGTAGAACTGGAAGAGCGAGAAGACTCTGGAGGGAGCTGAGATACGAGGCGGGGAAGAGGGGGTACAGGGACAGGAGTAGGTAGGTAAGGCCTGACAAAGTGCCCAGAGTCCATGGGAAAGCAAATGCCAAAAGGATGAAGAAACACCACGGAGGCTGAGTTGGAGATAAAAAAAGAATAAGGAGAGAAGCCAAATTGGGAAGAGAAGCACAGGATACGCGTCAGACATAACAAATAAGAGAGGAGGCACAGGAAGGGCAATGTTCCTCAGAGTTTCTTTTCTACAAGCTTCCCAATTTACTCAAAGCTGAACACTTCTTCCAAGACACTATGTTACGAATGTCTTTGATGTACAGCTATCCTTAAAGAAGCCATATTTTTCTTTTAGTATAGTTATATTTACATGGGCTTCAGGATGGATTTTTTTTTAAGTATAGTAGAGAGATGAATTTTTAAAGTCTGGTTTCTGATGCAGATTTTAATTATTATGTAGGAAAGAAGTCCAGACTGTTAAAATACACGAATGACATCATGTCGATTAATTTTGCCCCCAATTTTTATGATAGGCTTACTAAAGAAGATCGTGTTACTGCTTCTCAAAGAATTAATTGATGTCTTTCTGCTTTAGGAATAGCTGACGATCTGAGTATTGTAAGAAACATTTCTATAGGGTCTATTCTCCTTAGGAAAACAAAGTTCACATTTTCCTTTATCAGAGTAATTAAATCTTTGAAGATTTAGTTTTTGACCTTTAGAAAAAGAAAAACAAATCCTCATGTAAGCCAGCATTCTTTAAACTTATTTAGAAAAATAGTATATATACACATTAAAAAAAAAAAAACAAACTACACAGTCCACTGCTAGGAGAAGCATGAAGTTAATATAGCCACAGTGAAGTTTGGCAAAAATAATCAGAAATGAGCTATAGGAATAATATTTAATTTTCATCTTCACATATTTAGTATGGATCTCTCTTGGGTTACCTAGAATGGTTTTTCCAAATTCTAGCACTCTCAAATCCTAAGGAAACTGAACTAGAAATCCTTCGAGTGACAACTACTGTAAAGCACCTGGCTCATCCTGATGCTGGCATGATTTCTCAAAATCCAAAAGTGCTCTTTAGATGTTATCATTTGAATAAGATCCTTAATAATTAACCACCTGATTTGTGCTAGGGATGAGCATTGATGAAGGAGCAACACTTGATAAAAACCGACACAAGCCAATCACTGACCAGTTCGGTCACTTCTCTACTAATGTTCATATAAGTGTTGTTATGAATGACTTTTGCTCGCCACAGAAAGGGACTTAGTTTTTCTAAAATCCAGTCATCCTTTGCTCTCTGAGTCCTACGAGTACAAAGAAATCAAGCTCACCACATCTAAAGCAATGCGAGGGGAGACACATGTTTACGGGATGACTGTAGCACATTCCATTTGGAAATATCCTTGAAGATCACCTCTGCAAGCTTAATTGACACAGGATGAGGCAGCACATCTAGGGAAGATTAATGCCATTTAGAACGACCGTGCTTCCGAGTTTGAGCTGACTCTCCATTCACTTCTTGGTGTGAATCAAATTGTTAAATTGAATTTTAAAAACGTTACAGTGATTATTTAGGAAATCATTGGCTATCCAAGCACCCCTGCAAGCTGCAAGCTCCCCCCACCCCTGCAATGCCAGCAGACACGGGCACAGTTGCCTGCCACTCCCCACCTCTCCTTGACACCCCTGAGCACCTCCCTCACACACTTTCCTTCCTCGATTAATGCCGTCAGAAGGAAAAACAGTGATTTGTGAAGAAAGTGTATTTACTCCCATTTCTTATTTGCACCACATGCACCATTACATAAGCGGCTTCCAGGAACAAGTTTAATAATTAGTTGATTGTTAAATGGTTTGAGTTCTTGGGGGAAGATAACGGCATTTTCTATAGGTAAAGTAATAGTTCATCAGCCAGAGTTGAGAAATCATGTTATTGAAAGGCACATACATTCCTGTTTTCTCAATTGAAGACAGGAACATTGTAATTTTCCCCACCTCATCATGTTTTTCCTAGAGCATGTATTTTAAGAGTAGCTCTTAAAACTTGCAATATGTGACAGAGTTATAATTATGTTCATCTTCATTAAAGTGATGCAATCAAAATAATAGTACTGGTATAGTCCTGGTGTTAGAACGAATCAAACTGCCCTTTTGCTTTGTGAGTGGGATATGTAATCAAGGAGAATTTGTTCACCATCCTGACACCTACTGCAGTATCTTGCTAAGCGTGGGTGTTTAATTTTTACCAAAGCAGTTAATTTGAAAATCGCCAATGTATATCCATATCAGTCTTTCCATTTTAGATATTTTGATTAGGTAGTAATCACACTAGTGCGCATGTAAATGTTGTAAATGTCACCATTTGAGTCCAACTGTTTTTCTTTCAAAGTTAGAATCATAAGGCTCTTACCAGATAACTCATTTTCAAAAGGAGAAGTTTGCATAACTTTGAATTATAGGTAAGGAAGAAGGAGCGGTGTTTGTTTTTCCAGGAATTATGGTGAATACTTGCTTAGATGCCCTCCTGGAGCCAGCCGTGTTAATGATGCTGGCAAAGGTACAGAAGAGTTACCAGAACTATCTGTAGTATTAAAAAGCAACAACTGACCTTACATGAGAAAATTCACCCAAAATCAGAGAACTCCACATCATGCAAATTATATGGCAATGGAAATGTAGGGAGAAGACAGTGTTCTGTTCCTTCAACTACAAAAATCGTCTCTGTAAGAACATCCAAAAAGCTGGGGATTTGAGCTTGGGAAAGTCACAGACTTTCTGTACCTTGGTATCTTTACCTGAGTTATAAACACTGGGACGTTGAAATCGGTGATGAAGATTTAGAAGAGGTTAACTCGGGCCAGGAAAATGTCACACTCATTTGGAATGTGGGCCAGCGAATTATAAGGCTGTGCAAGCTGCCTTACCCTAGCAATCAAGGGCCTGTGATGGAGAGGGAGTCCCAAGTCAGGGGCTTGCCAAGGAGTCTGCAAAACCCTGCTAGAACTTTGAGCTCAAATGTTGGTTCTCCAAACCGCTCGACTGAAAAGCCCTGGCCTCTTCTCCCAGTAGACCAGGTCTATCCATCAGGATAGAAGGAGAAGTATATGAAGGCTGATTCATACACACACCAAATGCTTGGCTGGGCTTCTAGAATTGTCGAACTGCCAGGGTACATTTTTGTGTCACAAACAGTAACCTAACAATTAGGCTAAATGTAATCATTAGCAGGTTGTGGATTATATGTTTTGTGTGGGAAAAAAAATTATAAGAGTTAGTCCCATGCTATTAAAATGTTGACAAGAATGGAGCATCAAGGAGGGTTAATGGGGTTCGTTTCAGGGGGAAAAAATAAACCTTATTAGCAGATACCAGCAATTATAAGAGATACTGTTGTTTATTGCTATCTGCTAAAATGGAGACTTCTTTTACTAAAGGTATCCTAGATTATTTCTGTTATTTCCAAATGACTTCCCCTCCATTCTCACTGTGGCCAATCTCAGGAAAACAGATTCAGTATGAATCAAATATGCTGTACCTAAAAATCAAATCAAACTCTCTTTCTCTCTATCATCATCGTCATCATCATCTTGCTCCTCTTCCTCCTCTTCTTTCTTTCTCTCTCCTTCTCTGCCCTACCTCTCCCTTAGCTATCTATCCACCTACGAGTATTTCCAGAAAAAGTCCCTAAGCTTCTAAGAGAATATGAGGTGACAATGATAGTCCCAAGGGAACAAAAGAAAAGATGTCTGAGTAGAGTCAAAGATAGAATAATACTACTTCCCTTGATCAGTATGGCAAATTTATAGGCTTATGCCCCAGTGAAGAGTTGAACTAATGGTATATGAAATACTACCCAGAGAACTCACAGTGAAATGATCTCCACTCAGTGGTCTGGGCTAGATGCTGTGCTATCTTACAAATGCTTACTGAGTTAACTATCATTTTATTTTATATATATCAGTTATAATATATATTATATATCAGTTAACTATCATTTTATTTTATATATATAATTATATATATAATTATTTTATAATAGAATGATTATTGGATCAGATGCTATAGTGTCACATAAGGATCTTCTTGATGAATTGGTTCTATGGTCAAAGTTTTAGAAGGAATACATAATATATAGAGTATACGTTTACCCACACATTTCTGAACACACATACTTTGTTTATTCACAATGCGTACACTCTAATAAAAGGTCTGATTAATTCCAGGCACTTGTTTACCTTTCTTTAACCTAATAGTACCTAAACTTCTTTTTGGACCACAGAACACTTTCTTAACACTTATTGAGATAAAACGGATCTAGTTTTGGCAGAACCCTATTTGGGCAGAAAAACAAAATAAAACAAACCAAGCCTAGAGGAAGAGTATATGAGAAAGATCAGGATGCTAAAGTCAGGTGTCCAGCTGTTGCTTGAAATTATTGTACCAAGGTTCCCCAACTTGTTCTTGAATATTTCTACAACCTTACAAGGTGGCCTGTTCCACCTCTGGAGAGCTCTATCACAAAATTCCTCTCTATTGAGCTGAAATGCAAGTTCTTAAGACTACATTATATGCTTGCATTTACCCAGGCAAATGTCCCCATAGTTTTCCTTTGTCATTGCTTTATCGCTGTGTGGGGGGAGAGGGGGCAGGAGTGAAGGAGGGAGGATGACTGTCAGTAAATGCCCTGTGTTGTCTCCCTTTTCTGAATGTTTCGGTTTGCATCATGCAGTAGTTCTTCAACTTAATATGCTTAGAAATAGCTTGAAGAGTGGAGAGATCGTTAAAAGTTCTCTGGGCCCAATCCCCAGAGGTTCTGAGATTTACTAGGATGGGGTAGGACCCATGCATGTGCATTTTCACATTTCCATTAAACTCATAGGTGATACCAAAGGGCTAGTCCAAGGACCACACTTGGAGTCACACTGGGGTATTGTATATCTTGATACTCTGCCAAGACCGTATGCTCAAGCTGGTGGGAATCTTAGCTGCTAACTTCTCACAGCTGCCTCTTTCACTGGAAAATGCCCTCAGCTGTAGGTGACGGTTTTCTCCAAGGTTGTCCTCTTCCACTGGGTGACCCAGAACCAATGAGTGGCTGGCTCTATAGAACAAAGACCCAGCCTCCTTGCCTCCATTCAGGATGTCTCTGAAAATGTCCTGCAATTTCCAGAGCTCCCCTGTGAATCTGTTGAGGCCTCAGGTTCACTGAAGGTTAGTCCTTCTCTCTGTCTAATCCTACCTTTGGCATAGCCTTCTTCATGCATGTCATGGAAACCCTCTTTAACAAACCTTCTGCTCATACCTCTCCATGTTAGGGAGTTTTTTTCCCCTGTGTCCAGGGAGCCCCATCTAAATCAGCTGGATTTAATTTTTATTTTACTTTTCTTTTAAACACAAGTGTAAGGCCTTATATTTCCATTTTATCTTTCAATATTCAGCTTACCCCTCCAATTTGTTGAAATAGTCTTGGCTCCTGATACTCTTATATACTGTATTTGCTCCTTCTACCTGCTTTGTGTCATTGGCAAATTTGATAAGAATGTTATCTACGTCTTCATCCAAGTCACTGCTGAAAATATTGAAGAGGACAGAGCTGAGATTAGATTACTGTGAAAAGCTGCCAGAACCTCCTTCCAAGTTGATATGTATCCATTAAATAGCAATGAAGGGAGCCCAGGCTTCAGAGTCAGAGATTTGGGTTTGGAATGCCAGCTCTGAGGAGAGGTCTGCAGCTTATACGGAGAGCTAAAAAGAACAATACCATTTTAGCTTTCCTATGTCAATAGGCAACTTAGGTGCTCCTTACTCATTATATGTTAAGAAATCACATCTCACCACTAAAATCCCCATGAAAATCACAAATAATCATGAATTTGTGATTATTATTTATCTCATTTGCCTCAGGATGGAAGGTGTATTTAGGCATTTTGATGGAGGGTTTATGCCACTTAAATATTTTTAAAAAGAGGTTGTGATAACATAGATTTTCAATACCTAACTCAGTTTCACAAGGTAGACCTAAAATACTTGTGATACAGAAGAAAAACAGCTCCTCAGAAATCATGTTTGTTGCCGTCAGTCGAGGTGACCTAGGTTATGATCTCCACAGGTGCTTGGGGTAGGCTGCTTTGACTTGTTTTAAATGCTCTGTGGCATGAGGACAATGATTGGACACAGAATGATGTCATGAGTGCTATATGAGGGATTTGATGAAGCTAACTGTGAAGGTGAATCTTAGACGATGCTTAGAACACACAAGGACTGCACTGCACGGGCAAGTGATTTACTGGCTGACGGAAATGGTTTTCCTCTCTTCGCGTGAACACTGACACTAGGCAGCATGGCCAGAGCACAAAGTGCTGGCTGGAGGCATGAGGGGACTGCTTTTGTTCCTGGCTATTTAGTGAGTCACCATCTACCTCAAGGAAGTATGTCCCCCTATCTTTTTTTCTTGAAAAAGATATTACCTGCACATTACCTTACTAATAAAAATGTGGTAGGGAATTTTTCAAGAAGAAAAAACTATCTGAAAGTACTTTTGACTATTAATAAGTTGGGAAGAAGTAAAATAAAGATAGGCCAAAAAATGTATTTCCAGACATAGGATGAAAGGAAATGTTAAAAAATGTGAAAGGTCATTCTCTTTCTCTCTCAATTTAAAATGTTTCCTACCACAAATACGTTTCACTTTATATTAGGGAAAATGCTTTCTAAATATAGAAGAAGCCTCTAAAAAGAAAACATTCGTAGATAAAACATCAAAGCAGAACGTCAAAGGGGCCCTATCTGAGCTCAGAAATAAGATAAAGAACCCCGTGGGTCAAAAATGGTAGCGAAACACCAATCAGCACGCAGGGTTGGAGGCACGGGGCTGTGAGGCTCTGGGACCGGACGTCAGGAGTGGCGGTCAGTTGAAATGTCACTTTGGCTCGGGTATCTGAAAATGTTCAAATGTTCCAGGCAAGATAAAGGACCAGAGGCAGGCTCTTGGCTTTGCGAAGGCAGGCATGGTATCAGGTTTCCCAACCGGTAAAAGGTGGGCTGCACAAAGGCACAGGTGTCGACCAGCACCTAAGAACTGCTTACATGACCCCATTTTAGGGAAAAAACTGAAAAGATGAAATTTCACAGAAGTCACCAACATCTATCTATCTTGCTTAATTTTTAGAATTAAGGAATGCATTAAATTCATCATCCACAGAAAAAAAAATAAATTCCTATTTTAAACTGAATTAAGCCAAAAGATCCCTAAACTACATGTTAGAATGAGATAAAATGATAAGTCAAATGACGATTACATCCATTTATTAAGACAACTTAGTAAACTCCAGCTCATGTATATTTTTTGAATATTTTAAAGAAGTGTTTTTTTTGAGGGATAGTGATGCAAAGAAAACTCAAAATATTAATATCATTGAAAAGTAGTATTGTGGACATGGATGCTGACATCAAGTGTTCAAGGAAACCAAGTAAGGGAAATTTTCTCACATTTGTTTTAATTTTATACACCAAAATATTAAACTTATGAATGAAGACAAGAAAGATTCTCCTGCAACCTATAATTATAGCCTTTTCATGGGTAAACTGTACACAGGGGCATCTCCAAACATCTATTTTAGTGTGTTGGTAGAGCATGGTTTAGGACTACACAACTGGATAGAAAGCAAATGGCTATTTGGCTCCATCACCAGGTAATTTTCCACACCAGCAAATCACCAGTGATATGGTTCCAAATGTTTCCCTTTGTGTGCAATCTCTGCCAGCTAAAAACATTCTAATTACTTTAAAGGAGATGACATAAAATGAAGCAGGCAGTTAAGACCAAGAACATTTTGGATCTGTAGGGATCACGACACTCCCTGGCCCAGCGCCCCAAGGCTTTGCATTAAGGTATTATATTATCGTACTGTAACATGGCAAGAATTCTTTCACTTCATAATCAGCTAGAAAGTTTGGGTCTCAGCAGTATAAAAGGCAGGGGACCTTATAACTATATATACATCTCTCTTGAAGAGCTAAGAGAAACTTCCTTATATGGCCAAAAGAAGCATACCTAAAGGAGTTGCTAAGGGATTGGATATTTTAATGCACCAAATCCTTTTGGTCCTTAAGATGTGCTAGATAGTATATTTCACATGAGAGTGATCAAAAATAGGGGACTCTAAGTTAGGAAGTTTGAGCTGGTGTCCTTAGGGTCATTTGTTGCTTTAATGTTTATGATGATGCCACAAATATATCAGAAGCAGTCCCTGACTTAATAAGCTGGATTTAAAACAAACGTCCTGTTAGCATCATGTCACATTCTTTACATAGCTTCAAGGTCAGAAGCAAATCTTCATCCTTTATATTTTGGGGAATAATCCAAAGTCATTTGGTGCCCAACATCTGATTAATTATTTCATTCAACTCATGGTTACTGAGTACAATTACTGAGCAAATACAAGGTGTGGTTATACAATAATACAATAATCCTATAATGCTCGTAAAATAGTCCTCAGGTAGTTCCAGAAAAAGAATTCTAAAAACGTTTTTGTAAAGGCCAGCACTTGTGGATAGAACATAAGACTCTTTTATGAGGTTCACATGCCTGTCCCTCTGCTAAATAAACAAACTGCCAAACAAGCAAAAATTTGTGATACTATTTGCTTTTCTTCCCTAAAAAAAACCCATGAAGTTTATTTATTGACTTCTTTGTTTTTATTTTCAGAAAGATTTCGATATGCTTTTGGGAGTGTATCACATATGTAAATACCATCCCTCAGGTCTCAGGAAGAAAAAGAGCACTGGGAGCAAAGGGAAACCAAAAGATTAATTTTAAGGAAAATCACTCTGAAGCCAGAGTGAAGGCCAAATGAGTGTGGAGACCCAATGGCTAGGAGCACAAAACAAAGGCGGTCATTGTCTCTGAGGGAGAATATGGACAAGCTTTAGGGTGAGTTGGCAATAGGGATGAAGAAAAGGCGGTAGTTTCTAGAGCAAGTTTTGAAGTAGAATTCACAATGTTTAGAAGTTAAGTTAATAAATGTATCAATAAAGTAGAGAAGAGCCAGGGAGGGAGAGGCAGAAGGAATTCTTGGGTTTCCTGTTTTGGAGATGATGACATAATTAAACTACACTGAAAATACAAGAAATCTAGCACTATTTTGGGGGCAGACAATGACTTCTACTTTAGATATTTTGGAGCCTATAAGGTGGGCAGATGGAAACACGCAGTAGACAGTTGTAAGTACAGTTCTGGAGACTGGAAGAAAGACACGAGATAGAAATAAGAACTGAGAAGTCTTAATGGCAGTTGGAACCAACAAATGAAGGTACTTGAAATGTGTATAGAGAAGAGAAAGGATTAACAATGGGACACAAGCATTTAAAAGATATACAGAGCAAAGATAGCCTACACAGATTATTGTTACAATTCACAAATTTGTATCTCGAGTCATGACCATTCTTTGCAATTTCAGATTTTATATCCAGCTAACTACTCCATATCTCCACCTGAAGGCATGACTGACACATCAAAACTAACATGTCCCCTTCTTCTTCCTACAATGTATTGCTTTTTTTCTAAAGATGTATTTATTTTTTACAAGAGAGAGAGAAAAAGAGAGAGAGACAGAGACAGGGGAGAGGGAGAGAGGAAATCTCCAGAAGCTTCTTGCTGAGCAAAGAGCCGACGTGGGGATGGATCTCATTACCCCAAAATCATGACCTGAGCCAAAATCAAGAGTCAGACACTAAATTGACTGAGCCACCCAGGTGCCCCGATACATTGCTTTTGGTGACTTTTTCCTCTTAGTAAAATGACTGTTCCATCTTCCAGTTGTTTAGGTAAAAACTCCACCATCTTCTTGGATTCCTGTTTCTTTCACACCTAAATCTAACCCATTAGAAAACTTTTTGGGCTCTGTCTTCAAAATAGAGTGGAATCCAACCACTTCTTACTACATTCACTTCTCCTATTGTGACCCACACCACAGTCATCTCTTGAGGGAATTATAACATAGTCTCCTAATGGTTTCACTACTTCCCTTCAGTCTATTACAGTAAACAGAGGGGCCAGATGAGTAAAAACATGCCATTCCACTGCTCAAAGCCCTCCAAGGAATCCCATCTCATTTGATGTGAAAGTGAAAGTCCTCTGAGGGACCTAGAAGGCCTGATGTAACCAGATTCCCCTTATCTCTCTGAACTCTGTATCTGCTACACTCCTGCTTATGTGACCCTTTCCTGTTACACTGGTCTCTCAAGAGTTCATCCAAAAGCCTCCTGCCTCATGGCACTTCCACTTGCTAGAACCTCCTGAAATGTTTTCCTTCCAACTACCATCCCCAGGTCCTTTGCATTTTGTTTAAACATCACCCTTTCTGTGAGACCTTCCTTAACCATACTATATTTAAATAACCACACTTCCTTCCTTAAGACCTTCCTTAACCGCACTATATTTAAATAACTTCACTTCCACCACACATACCTATTCTCAGCTCCTTTCCTTCTTTCTTTTCATATTATCACAATTTAAAATCCCATTTATTAACTTTATTATTTGTTAATTTCTGTTTTGCACCTTCTCCTCCCCTAAATAAAAGCTTCATGAGGGTAGGAATTTTCATTGCCCTATACTGAGTACCAAGAGTTGAGCCTGCCTCGCACCAAAGTATTCATTGAGAGAGTGAATGAACTCTTACGATATTTATGATAGATGACATTTACTGAGCTCTTATGATGTACCTTGCTCTTACTATATGACTAGAAAAACAGGAGAATTGCAAGACATCATTCTGGAAACCAAGGGAGAGAAAGTTTTGACCAGACAAGTTGATCAACGGGATCAATGTTAAAATGAAGTCAAGTAGATGAATAAATAAAAATAGGGCAGTTACTGGGGCACCTGGGTGGCTCAGTTGGTTAAGCAACTGCCTTCAGCTCAGGTCATGATCCTGGAGACCAGGGGTCAAGCCCCACATCGGGGCTCAGCGGGAAGCCTGCTTCTCCCTCTCTCACTCCCCCTGCTTGTGTTCCCTCTCTTGCTGTGTTTCTCTCTGTCAAATAAATAAATAAAATCTTTTTAAAAAATAGGGCAGTTACTTATTGTAAAAGTTACTGATGATCTTAGTGAGCCCTCATTTTCAGTAGAACAAGGGGGTGTTGCCAGAGAAGCCAGACTGGAGTGGGTCAAAGCATAACCAGGAGCTAATAAAGAATAGGAAATAGTAATCCCAGTTACTGTTTCAAAAATTCTCATAGTTTCAAGCTGATAAAAAAAATTGATGGTAAGAGGAAATAAGCACAGCTGTACAGAAAAGATGCTATCCTAAGAAAGTTCTTGTAGAATGAAAGCATCTTCAACATGATGGTTGGTTGAAGAGGAGGAGCAAGGAAAAAAGAAGAAATTGATGATCCCAGGCAAAAAAAGCAGAACAACCATAAAAGAAAATATGCTGGAGAATCTGAAAGAGATCCAGTGTCCAGCTAGAACAACTCTTTGCTGCACCCATAAAAGAGCTCAATAGTTTTTTCCCTTTCCTTGTTTCTTTAAAGTGGAAAAGAGAAAAGACCTAGGAATAGAGAAGTAAGGAGTAATTTATGCATGTTTCACGGCTGCCAAAGATGGTGAACACTGGTGACAATTTTTCAGTGTATCAACTACAAATTGTGATTATTAAAATGTGAAATGTATTATTAATGAGAATAGGAGACTACTGAGGTTTTATTTTTGAGGAAGAGCGTATTTCCATGTATATACATGCATATATACATATGCGTATATATGTATGTGTATAAATATGTGTGTGTGTGTGTGTGTGCGCGCGCGCGCGCGCGCAAGCGCATGCTAAATCTTTCTTAGAACCTAGAGAAAATTTCCAGGTATCTGGGAGTTTGCGAGGAAGTTTCAGCCATGCTGAACCCTCTGATCCTAGGACCCGGCCCTCTGTTTGATGAGTTCACTCCTGGCTGGTAGGTAAATGTAGAAGCCCTCATACAGTTACAGACAGACAATTCAGAGTTAATGCTCATTTCTTGTTTAAAGAGTGATCCTGGAATAGAAAGAAGGAAATGAAATCTCATGACAGTGTCATCATAAAGTCATCAGCCAGATGGCAGTCCTTGAAATCTAATCCTTAGAGGCTTCTCACAATCATTTGTAATATCACGTGTAATATATTTTATTCACCAATTCATATCTATTCATAGAGGTTGAAAACAAAGAAATGAACTTGGAGAGGCCCTCATTTCTGGATTTCTATGTTAACGTGGACTCTATCAGGAATCTGATAAGGAAAACAAAATATTTTCCTACATAGATCACAGTGATGATCTATGTTCTGATCTCAATTGTTAACCTGCAGAATTTAGTTGAGAAGCAACCTTTTCTTTTAATCATGCGTGGTAGATCAATTTCTTTGCATTTCTCTATATGAAATGGTAAAGTTCCTATCAAAGCCAGGGTACAATTCGAAGGTTCTTATGCCCTATTAATGAACATAAGCTGAACACTAAAATACAAAACAAAGTTAGTTCACTTTTTTAAAGAATTTCATTTATTTATTTGAGAGAGTGAGCGAGCAAGCATGCCCATGAAAGGACAGGGAGGAATAGAGGGGGAGGGGAAAGGCAGGGGAAAGAATCTCAAGCTGACTCTAAGCTGAGCATGGAGGCTGACACAGGGCTCGATCCCATGACCATGAAATCATGACCTGAGCTGAAAGTAAGAGTCAGAGGCTTAAGAGACTGAAGCACCCAGGCGCCCCAGTTCACTTTTGTTTTTGATTATGTCTCAAAACTACAGCCTGTTAGTATATAATGTCAAAGTAAAGTTTCTCAAGTTACAATTTTTACATGTTATTCAACAATTGGAAACTGCATTGAAGATTTTGATTGAAAGCTGGCTGAAGTTTTAACTAGGCTTCCAAATGTACAGTATTTTGCCTGTTTTCCTCTATATGACTGAAAGTTTCAGGGCAGGCAGTACATTAGTGTTCTACGGTAAAGCCTGAACTATGAGAAATAATGGAACCAGAAGGCTTTCAACAGAGTCCCTTCTACCTACAAAGTCATACTTCTAGGTGCTTTTCAAAGATAAGAGATACTTTTTCTCCATAACTCAAATATCAATATTAATAATTTCTTCTATTAAAATTATGTTTATAAGACTAACAACAAAAGTGAAAGTGTTTCTATCCTGTGATAGCTACAGTTTTTGAGACTTCAAATACCAACTCTACAAAGTGGATACATAAAAGATATAAAGTAGAAAAAAGGAAATAAAAAAGTGTGAACCAATACCTTTTTATTTTGAAGAAATTGTTATAAATGTGTCCTACATCACTTAGCTGAATGAAGACAAAAGATGATGGGGAGCAAGACTGCGGATCAAATTTTTTGTGATGGTAGAAATGCTTTCGGAATGCCTAGGTGGCTCAGTCATTAAGTGTTTGCTCAGGTCATGATCCCCGAGTCCTGGGATCGAGCCCCGCATCAGGCTCCCTGCTCATCAGGAGGCCTGCTTCTCCCTCTCTCACTCCCTCTGCTTGTGTTCCCTCTCTAGCTGTGTTTCTCTCTGTCACATAAATAAATAAAATCTTAAAGAGAGAGAGAGAGAGAGAGAGAGAGAGAGAGAGAGAGAGAGAAAGAAAGATAGAAAAAGAAAAAGGAAGGAAGGAAGGTTCTCTTTTGTCCAGTAGGAAGTCACTAGTTACCTGTGGCCTTTGAGCACTTAAAAGGTGGCTTATGAGATGGAGAGAACAAATTTTAAATTTTATTTTATTTTGATTTACATTTAAATTGCCATCCATGGCTACTGGCTACCCCTATTGGACAGCACAAATCTAGAGGAAGATGATGATGTCACTTCCCTTACTGGTTTACCTGGGCAAGACACTGGATAAGGAGGTCAAAAGACAAACGATCATATAAAGAGTTCTCTTTTTCTTTATCTAACCTAAAACTAAGAATGTAAAATAAGAAAAGCTGAGAAGCTGTAGTCAAGTAGAATACTGGCTTCATATGTGTAGTTCGCACACATAACATACATAGAACGTGAACTTCGAGTATAAATGTTTTATTAGACAGCAGAGAATCCAGCTCTCCTCAAGACCTTTCACACTGAGCGGAACAACCACTGAGCCCAAATGGCCACTATTTCATGATCCTCTGTAAGTATACTACGTAAATACAATGAGTGTGAATATATGAGCTATGTGAATATATGCTACTTACTTAAAAATCTGACTGGTTATCTTTCCAGGGAACTTAATGTTGTCCAGCTACAGCATGCCAGTTTCCCAGTTTATTCCTTCCATCCCCTTTGAGACAGACATTCTCTCTTGGCTGACTCAACCCGAATTATTAGCCACTAGAGGTGGTTTTGGGGCACAGTTCTGGTCCTCGATTTCCTGGGAAACTCACTGCTTTCCTGAACCAAGTATGCCCCCTTCTCCTTTTTTTTTCCTTCCAGTGGGAATGCATGTGTTCTCAGGGAGATGCCAAGAAGAATATGGAGACTTCGAGGCTGACAGTGCTGGGCCATTTAGCCAACATCAGCCATTCGCCTACCTCTAAACCACTCATTAAATGAGACAAATAAACCTCCATTAGGTAAGCTATTGAACTTGGGATTTCTGTTATTTGAGATGGAAAGCAATTGTAATGGGTACAGTTTTCTTCTGTGTTAGGTTATTGGTGAACCAGAACACTGTAGTTAGTTATTTTTCATTTGTTCATTTACCTATTTAATAAAACATGTGTTGGGGGTGGTTACCATGTGCAAAGCTACTGCAAGATAAGAGGGTGGACAAGCAGCCCATGGGAATACCCTCACAGAGCCAACATTCTCATAGGTACATTTAAGTAGTGTATAATAGATGGGGCCTAAAGAGTGTGCGTTGGGGACTGAGAGTCAGAAAAGGCTTCCCGAAGGAACTGGCATTTACACTGAGACCTGGATAATGAACAGAACTTAACCAGGCAAAGAGGAAGGAATAATACGTATATATCAGGTCAGGAGGTAGTAGAGAAGACAGAGCATAGCTATGAGGAAATGAAAATGGCTCAATGTTACTTAATTATGTGTGGGGCACCTGGGAGGGGAGACTGAGGAAGTGCAGAAAATGAGGCTGTAGTTTTAAGGAAAGGCTGAATTACACGTGACCTTGAAATCATTTAAAGGAGTGTGGACTGTCTTCAGAAATTAATGGATAACAAAAGCTAAAATTAAGAAATGGAATTACAACAAGTTAAGAAGCTTTTTCACAACAAAGAAAGCCATCAACAAAATGAAAAGGCAGTGTTCTGAGTAGGAAAGGATATTTGCAAATTATGTATATGACAAAGGGTTAATATCCAAAATATAGGAAGAACTTACATAAACTTAATATAAAAAAAATCCCAATTAAAAACTGGGTAGAGGGTCTTGAATCGGTATTTTTTCCAATGAAGACACAGATGGCCAACACACACAGGAAACGATGTTTAGCATCACTCATCATCAGGCAAATACAAATCAAAATAACAACGAGCTATCACCTCATAGCTGTCAGATTTACTATTACAAAAGACAAAAAATAACAAGTGTCGGCAAGGATATGGAGAAAAATGTAATGGGATGTAATAGGAATGTAATAGGATAAATGTAGTAGGAATAATAAATGTAATAGGATTGTAAATTGGTGTAGCCACAATGGAAAACAATATAATGTATTGCATGGAGCACTGGGTGTGGTGCATAAACAATGAATCTTGGAACACTGAAAAAATAAAATAAATTATTTAAAAAAATTAAAAAAAAAAAAAAAAAGAAATTAATGGATAAGCCACAAAGGCTTTAAAAGTAGGAGGAGGGTGAGCTACATAAATATACCTTATTTAGAAAGACCAGCGTTCATTTTATGTAGAGAATGCATAGGAAGTAGGAAGACTAGAAGGATGGACTCCAGGCACGTGAATGATGTAATCACTCAGGCAAAACCTGACAGTTGAGGAGGAGGGAAAAAGAGAAGTGGCTGGATTTGAAAGTTACTTCAGCAGCAAATAGCTTCGTGATATCTTAGCTACTGGGGTTGTAAAAGGAAGAGTGAAGCATACGTTTCGATTTGGCAACTGACTGGGTTGTGGCAATGTTCACTGGAGAGGCATCATGGGAAGAGAAGGAGGCTGCATCTGGAGAAAAAGGTTGGAAGAGGGTAAAGATGAGTTCAGCCTTAGGCCCATTGAGTGGGAGGGATTTTCAACTGGAAATAAGTAAGCGGGATAAGCAGGCCTGAAAATCACAGGATCAGTGTCTGTGGCAAATGACAGAACGGGATGGTCATCCATGTACTCACAGAGTATATGTGAGAAAGGCACGGAGAAGAACTTCAGAGGCAAGAGTCAAAACTAGTTTGGAAGACTTCAGCTTCTGTAAGAGCCAGTGGGAAATGGAATTTGGCTGCTAACATTCTATTTAACTTTGGCCATTGGAGAAATAATGATATCACTTCCTTAGGTGGTAGATTTTTAGGGACCAAGTCAAAAAATATAAACTGGAAGCCCCTCCACTGAAGAATCCAAGACCTTAAGGAAGTGATTAAAAGGAGAGAGAGAGCTGCCTGAACATCAGAGGAGCATGGGAGTGTGGAGCCGGGGGACTTCCAAAAAGAGTGGCACAGATGGGATAGGATCCCACCCCACCCCCCTGCCTGCCCAAAGTCCTAGGTTTGTACCAGGAACAAGTTTTCTTTTTGGCCTCTTCTTAGCTAACATTCCCTAAACTCACCAAAGTAATTTCTGATCTTAATTTGCTTTCCCAAGGAGGGTTCTCTTTCACAAACAAGGATTTCCCATTGAGATTGAACTATTGAGCCTCTGATACCATTGGCTCACATATGCCTAAGTCTTCCTGAGCCTAATCTGCCCTGATTTAATTCAACGAGATACCAGATCTATATTTGAATCAGAAAATTCAAACCTTGTTACTGAGAGGAGGCAGTAACTTTAAGAATCGCTTCCCTATTCAAGCTCATCCTCCCTCTACCAGGGTTCATGTGATAGGGCCCCGAATGTAACTTCCAACTTCAGGTTAAAACTTTCTATCCATGGTCATCTAAATACCCACTGTCTGGAATTCAACACCAGAGTTGCTCTCTTCCTTCAGGAGCACCAATGCAAATCCAGTTCCGCAAGAGTTTTCCCCTCTTTAATTCCTAACTCAGTTTCAAGATTTACTTGCTTTCTCAGGTTCTGCATATCAGTAGCTCATTGCTCCTAAGGGTTTCTGCTCTTAGTTCAAAATCTGTTGGTTTTTCTCTCCCTGATGGAGGCCTTTTCTTCTTAACAAAGGCCACTTAACTGACATCCTCAGTAATTCATGTCATATTCTGAAATTTATTTACATTTCACTGTGGTTTTCCTCATCACTGTACAGGTACTCTTTTTGCCCCACCCCCTTTAAAGATTTTATTTATTTATTTGAGAGAGAAAGAGAGAGAGAGCATGCGTGAGCATAAGCAGTGGGGGGAGTGACAGAGGGAGAAGAAGCAGCAGACTCCCCACTGAGCAGGAAGCCTGTCCTGAGGGGTGGAGGGCTGGATCTCAGGACTCCTGGTATCATGACCTGAGCTGAACTGCCCCTATTTTTTGACAGAACTAAAAATAAGTGCCTAGCAATCCTTAAGTCACCATAGCATGAACAAGGTAACTCTACATTATGCAAAGAAAGCCATTCAACAAGTATTTCCCAGCTTCCCATTACATCACTTGGTTTAGGACCTCAGGGTGTATCAAATAAGACAGAGGGTCTTTCAAACCATGAGAGACTCTGGATTCCAGGAAACAAACTGAGGGTTATAAAAGGGGGCGGGGGAATGTGGTAATCAGGTGATGGGCATTAAAGAGGGCACCTGTTGTGATGAGCATTGGGTGTTACACGCAAATAATGAATCATTGAACAATACATCAAAAACTAATGTGACTATATGTTGGCTAACAGAACATAAAAAAAGAGGGTCTCTGTCCTTAGGGACTTTAGACTAATATGAAGGACAAACATTAAATGATTAGCTACATAATTCATGTTTTTATTTAAAATTAGAATAAATGCTATTAACAGAAAAGCACATGGGGTTAAAGGAGTGCGTAATAAGGACACAGAATCTACTTTGAGAAGACAGTGTCTCTAAGAACTGTTAATTTTCATTGCTATGGAAGGGGAAATGAACTTCTGAGTCATGTTACACTGCACAGATTTTCTTATTACATATGTGGAGTGAGATACATCCATGGCACCGTGGTGACAGCCAACACTAGTTTCAGAAATCATGTCGTTCATACCTTTTATGAATGCTTGCCCAGGAGGCATTGATGTTCTCTGTTATCATGTGAACTTTTCTGGTATCATCTGCAGAATAATCCCGGAGAAGTTTCAATGCCAAATCATTTGCCACATCTACATTTATCTGCCCCTGGCGGAGGTCGTTGGCCAACTGCTGTGGATGCATATGGGAAAGAAAATAAATGTCAGTTTTCTCTGAATCTTGAGCTGCAGTTTCCTAAAATTTATCATAAATAGTTTTTGAATTCTCGGGTCAGAACATGTCTACATGGTTATTTGTAACCTATACCACATGATTTAGTCAATCATGGCTGTATAAACTAACCCACTTTTCATGACACAACTTTTCAAATGCCGCATCTTGAGCAAGACTCAGTACTGGGTATTTCAACTTAATGGTGATTAATTGGAAATCAACTGGGCTTAATTATTTTTCTCATGGGAGAGAACTAATAAAAATAAGCGCCCATGTAGTTGTCTATGGGACACATACCAAAATTTGAATAGAAAAGCAAATCTCAGGTCTTTCCCTCTTCATTAACTTGTTGAATTGTTTATGGAATTAGTGCCATCTACTGGCATTCAACTACAGCTGCAAATGGAAAATACCACACATCAAAACAACAGTACTGTTCTAGTTATGAATGTTTCTGAAGGACCAATTTATTCATAATACTTTGATAAATATCCTCCTTTAAAATGAGAATCAAATTTCAAATGTAAGAATCTTGCTACACCAAATGACCTATGTTTTCTTGTCTCTCATCCCTTGATACACCACATATAAACTAAGTAAACCAATAATAGGTTTATCTGGAAACAATTAACCACGGCTAGAAGGACATGGAAGAGGCTTCGAAGCATTAAGATGATATTAAATTGCTAACATGGTCATATCGAATCCAACATAGTGGTTTAAGCCACTGATAAAGGGACAGAAGACTAGGAATAGGCAATTCAAACGAGAGAAAGAATAGAGGAAAGCAAATATAAAAATTAACTTAAAAAATAAACAGAGTATTAAATCAAGATGGTATAATCTGACACCAATTAAATTAAGAAAAAATAAAATCAAAAGCTGGAAGGGCTGTGGTAAAACTAGCATATGCACATACTACTGCTGGGAACAGTATCTAGCGGGATAATCTGGCAAAAGGTACGAGTGACATAAAAATGCTTACTCCCACTGACCTAGCAATTGTATTTTTGGTATTTTCTCCTTAAAATATTTTAAAGAAGAGAAATACATTATAGGAATAAAGAGCTTCATCAACTAATATAGTGCAAAAATGAGAAAATTTCAGTGTTTAATGAGAGGACATTAATCTAACACAGTAAGTCAACCCAATGGCCTAATGTGCAGTAAATGTGCACCAAAGCCATACGTAACAAACAAAACACAATTTCTCTCTATACTGTATTTCTTACATCTGTAATTCATGACCTAGAAGGGGAACACAAGAAGTTGAAATGAACTGATGTTTCTGAAGAGCAGTCATTTTTGTTTTAATATTTGTTCTTTCATTCTGGTATGCTATTTATATAATAAAACTCAAACAAGAGTTATTTTAGCACATGTTTGGTATGTTTGGGTGGACTCCTATTCCTTGAAAATGCACAATGTATATATAAGCTGGCATTCCCTGGGTAACCAGAACATCCAATTCCTGACTCAAAAGAAATAATTAATTGTATTTATTGCATAGAACAAATAGAGCCAAATAACCAAGTTAGTACCAAGTATCTAAAGCCAACATCACTAACTTTTGTTATGAAAGGACAAAGGGAGAACGTTTTTAAAGGTAAAGAGAATAGGCACTACACTACAAAGCAAATGAACTGTGTCTTTGTGGAATGATTGCCTTTCCTTATGTACTCATTTTATTAAGCCCTGTGGTTCCTATTTTCTACTTTTTGGATCCTCACACTATTCAAAAGCCTTTCTGAGGTGAAACATACCCCCTGAAGGCTTTCGCTTTCTAGAAATATCCTAAGGTACAATATGACCTTTCCATCCCTTCCCCTCCTTACTTAAGCCAAACATACAGTGTTAAGGTAATATGTACTGTAACTGGGCCTTTTTATCCATAAGATGGTGTTTGCATTTTTAAAGAAGAGTTTATTATTCATCATCTATTCTTTGTTACCTTTTTCCAAGTTAATTCCTTTTTGGACATATATTTTTTCTATTAAAGAAATATGATAAAGCAACATTGGAGCACATACATTTATATTTAAAATATAAACTAAAATTTTGATAAATGTAATTAAAATCACTTATTTTACTAAAGAAAGAGAAATGATATTGGAAGCCACCTCTCACTCAGGGGTTGCTATTTAAAAAGTCTAGAGGAAAAAGGATAGACTCTGGTTCTAATCTATAGATCATAAAAAATACCCGGAAGTTTAAGTTGAAAACTATGCTCAAACTTTCCAAAATCTGGATGGAAATATTAAGCTGAAGATAGACTTCATAGTAAACAGGTAAAAGAGTGAGGCTTGATTTCAAACCAGAGCTTTTTGATAAACTTTAATTCTTGAAAGACAAACAAACCAAAAACCAAAAAAAAAAAAAAAACCCAAAACCAAAAATCAAAACAAAACAAAAAACCCATAGGCAACCTGTTTTTCTTCAAATTCGTATTCACATTGAAATTAAGATTTCGATACCTATGGAAATCTTGACTGAGCTCTAATCCTCACTTTATACGCTGCCTGCCCAGGTTTTAAGAGGATGTAGGATTAAAAAGAAGAAATCCCATTGACCTAGAGCAACACTGACAGGGCAAAGGCCCTTTTCTCAACTCTAAGGTTCTCAAAACCAGCATTCTTATCTCCTTTCTTAAAGGCATTTCACCTGAACAAACGGTTTCCCTTCCTCCTAAGACAGTATGTTGACCAACCTGGATTTTAACCTAGTGTCTTTCCGACTATAAACCATGACTTTGACCAGTTTTGCCTACTACTGTGAAATTTACTGCTGGGATAACTCCAAACCACAGGAGTGTAAATTCAAAAATACAATAGAATTCACACACACTCCTTTTTATTTCCAAATTCCATTTACAATGGTATACACTACAGGGAATTGTTTGTATGGTGATCACAGTGTGTGAAGAAATTTGAAATATTGTGAACATAAGCCTATAAAAAAAGATGACTTTTGTGGGTGCATATATATGTGGATGTGTGTTTTCCATGAAGAATATAAAATGCTAAATCCCCAAAAGATTGTGTTCCCAACCGGGAAAGAAATATATTATATTTAAACCTAATGCAGTGCTGCTGTTAATACGTGCTCAGTATTTTATACGTGGAATTTTAGGCAGAAAAATGACTGTCAGCTACGGGACAACCTGAATTAATTTCAAGAACTTTGAGTATTAAAAATTTTTCATTTTAAGGTTCATCTTTCCTCATTTTTTATTTGTAAGAATTCTTTTTAGGGATACTGACTCCACATGGGAGAAAACAAGGAAGGAAGACAGAGAGTAGTTAGGGCTTGTTGTGTTTGAATCCTAGCTTGATGACTTCCTAGTTGTGTGACAAATGGCAAAGTCAATCGTCTTCTTTGGGTTTCGATTTCCTTCTTTCTCAACTGGGTGGAGTAACAGCACCGACCTCAAAAGATTTTCATGAGGGTTCATTTAGAAAATCCACGGAATACATTCAGAATGGTCACTGGCGCATTTAAAGCATCATTCAATAAATATTGGCTATAATCATTGTGAGTATTATTACCCTTTCTACTACTACTACTACTACTACTACTACTACTACTACTACTGCTATCAGTACTATTTTGAATGAACCACCCTGTATTCACCACAGGGTAAGCCTCTACTGAACTCAAAGCAAGGGACTCACCGTTTTATAGATATTGTCTATAATGCCGCAGCTAATCTAAGAGACTCCCTTTAATTCAGGAGATAAATGTGAGCCCACAGACTTAAAATTAAAAATTTCAGTTCAGTGTTATTGAAGTTTTCTTATAAAGCGTGTTTTCGAATGATCACCTACAAATGAAATTACCATTTGTTCCAGATGAACCTGAGTTTAACATTTTTAAAGACCATGACTCAAAGGAGCTTCAGGAAAGGCAACAGGAGTCATGAAAAGGCATCTTCCCAGGAAGTCTTTCGTCCATTGTTTTGCTGTTTGATCTTAAGAAAGTCATTAACCTTCTGAGTCCCAGTTTTTTTGTGTGTAAAATAGGATGGAGTGACTTATTCTGCCTATGCCTCAGGGTTGTCATGATGCCAAAATCAAAATAAAACTGCTCAGAAAATTATAAAATAGGATCCTAATATATCTGCAGACAAAAAATTCTACATATTAGTTTCTCTGTTTTGTTAGGATACTGTGTTGGCATACCTGAACTAAGAATTCATTTTTTAAAAAATCTAGTTTTGTGAGCTAACAGTGGAAGAGCTTCTTAGCTTATAGATCCGTTCTCTGGCAATCTCCTACTCTACTCAACATTGCAGATGAACTAACCCCCTCAGAGGCAGAGAATTTCCCAGGATTTCTTGTTTGTTGGCTTCTAGATTGGTTAGGTCAGTGAGAGATCTTGGTAGGACATGGAAGAGTAGAAGGAAGGGGGAAACTCAAGTATATTTTCTCCTTCTCTCTATGTGGGCAGAGTCTTCTTCATGTCTCCATTTCCTAAGCGATGACCCTTCCATTTGTAGTGTCAGGACCCACTGTGCTGCCCCCACAGTTGCTGAGTAAGCACCATGTGATTTCGGTTTCTGATCTTTGGTAACACTGGTTGGCCCTTTGGGCCTTAAGGTGGCCAACAGCTTCTTGATGTTGCCAACCTCCAGGCTACCCTATTGTCTCCTACTGGGTTTCTCAGCTCTTCCATTCGCCATGGAACCAGTCATTGGTGTTAAATTTCCTGTGAAATATCTAGGGTGGTTTCCAGACTAAACCTTGATGACCCAAACTGGAAGAAATCTCACAGCAATGGCCTTGCCTACAATGACACAGTTTAACTTAACAAGCATACATTTCATTAAACAGAGATGATACCTTGCAGCTTTCTTTTTAGTCTCAAAAAAAGAGATGACTCTTGTGCTACGGGAAGCAGATCCCTCTGTCTGGACATTCATCTATTCTGGGATATTTGTGTCTTTTCATTCTCTTGTTTCTCTGCAGGGTCTTTCTCCACAGCCTTCAAACATGAGTCCTCCCCCAACCTCCCATCTCCAAACAGTAACAACAAAACCTACACTCTTTCCTTGTCTTTCCTTTCACAGTTAAGCTCCTTAGAAAGCAAATGTTCACTGATTACATTCCTGCCCCTCGGTAACTCATCAAAACCAGGCTTTTGCAAACACCACCCTACTAAAACTATTCTGACACATAACTGCTATAAATTGGATTAGTGGTCCCAATTCTTTACTCAATCCTGTACCCATGTCCTTTGCTATTTAACCTTTAATTTCCTGCTACAGAAGGCAGAGGTGAGTTCCGAGCCCTTGTCACTGACCTTGGCCTTATGACTTGTTTTGCCTAATCCTAATGGAGTGTTTATAGAACTGATATAAGAGGGGGCTTGAAATGTGCTCCTCCAGTGGGGCTAGCCCTTACTGTGTGTCAGCTACCATCAAGAAATAAACATCCCCTGGGCTACCTTGCTCATCCCTGATAAAGGATGAGTGACAAGTGGAGATGAGCTACCCCAAACAACCTGTAGCATAAAGCAGTGTCACCCCAGCCAAGCTGTCAACTCGTGAAAAAAATACATGTTTATTGTTGTGTGCCGCTGATATTCTAAAGTGTTCTGGTACACAGAATGTTCGTGAAGATAGTTAAACTGACACAGTCACCAGTGGTCAATGTCTGGGGTAAGTCTTAGGTTCTCATTTAAGTTGTTTGCAGCAACTAGTGCTACTAGTTAGTCCCTTCTTGAGGTTTCATCATTTCTTGGCCCTCTCTCTCTTTGGGTCTCCTCTATAATCTCTTAGGATTTCAGTTGTTCTATCTTTCTCTTAAATATTTATGTTCTCCAAGGTTCTGTCCTTCGCCCAGTTTTCTCCATCTGTAGTGTAACTGACACTTAACTGGAAGAGGAGGCAGTGAGCACACCCAAAGAAGGGTTCTATCACAATTTTCCCTTAGCCAGGTCATCTACCTCCACTGTCACTGCCTAAATTTAGGCTCCCATTATTTCTTGCTTGGATTCTCCAACAACCTTTTTATTGGCTTCTTTCCTCCATTACAAATCAACCCTTCCATCCTCAAACAGCTGCTCAAGCAATATTTTTGAAATGCAAATAGAACCATATCACTCCTCTGTAAAAACTTTCAATGCCTCTTACCTACAAGACAAAATCCAAACCTCTCTCCTTAGATTACGAGGCTCTCCAGTATAGGACCCACACCCACACATTCACCTTCATCTTTTGTTATCCACCTTTATTTTCCTTTTCTCTGACCCAGTCCCATAATTGCCTATCCAATAATACGATAATCCGAAAACCTCTGAAAGTTTAAGTGACTTGTTGAAGGTGACAAAGCTGATCAGTCATAGAGGCATCACAAAAATGCAAGTTTCTTAACTCTAATACTCAGGGTTCAATCTAGGTAAAGAAGATACACTTTCATTTAAAGGAATTTAACACAAATAATTGGGCTTATTATAATTGAACACCAAAGAATGTACAATACTCTCCTTGATGATTATAGCATGATTGGAAAATTTTTATGTTTAATAAAGTAAGACATTGCCAAACAAAGACAACAGAAAAAAATATAGATTTGGTTTATTAAAAAATCAGTAAACAATTTATTCCTAAGTATGAATTAATGTTCTATAAATCTCTATTGGGAAAAAGAAATACTCTCTCTTGCTTGTGTGAATTAAAATGACCTATAAAACCTCTTTATGGATTTATAATAGAAATGTTAAAATATCTGTAAGGAAGCTATTTCAAAAGTAAAGCTTCTCATCATTAACTTCAAGATTCATCTATTAAACCTCTGACATCACCAAACATCTCTGTTTCAGAAGGTAACACTCTATACAGGGGACACTATTTAAGAAAATGGCCCTCATTTTCCAGCTTACTGGAAATGATTAATCTTTTCAATAGCTTTGAGGACTACATACCAAAGTTGTTACTTTTTTGTCCTTTCAACAATGACTACAAGCTGAGAGCAGGCTAGTAAATGTGTTATCGGCCAACCCATTAGAGTTCCATTATTTTCTGTCTTACATGGCTTCATGTAATGAATTTTCATAATTAAACTAATGGCATACAATTTATTTTCCTCTCTCTTTACTTTCAGGCCCCATTTCTCTTCCAGCTTCTTTGGAATAAGTTTTATACAAAAAGAAGGGAGGAGAGCCCTCCAAGTACTTCATTACCTTAATTTCATTATGACATTTTAGAAAGCATTCTCTTTATCTGGGCTTTCTCTTTAATTTGCTGACTTTATTAAAAGGCTTAAGTAGTGTTGTAATTAAGAAATCACCCAGCTACCCCAGGCATCTAAGAGAAGTCTGCTTGAGAAGGTATGGAAATGGTTGGGTGGAAATTACTCCACAGAGAATGCCAGATGACAGATCCCCAGAAAGTGGCATTTTTCTTGGCTATTTTTCAAACCCGATGAGCCTACTGTGGTATAATACATTATTGTCCACAAACATTCAGTGCCTTTTCATGTCATCCACACCTCCATTGAATTGGGGAGGGCTATGTAACTGATTATGGCTACTTGTCACTTACAAGCAGAAGGTTTATGAACTGATGGCATTGTTCATGTTCCCTGCCTCTTCAATCATGGAAGTATATATCAAGACTCAGCTGTTATCAGCCTTGGTCCCTGACTAACTAAGCTAAGTAGAACCCTCTTGCAAATCTACAATGGACATGCAACATCAGTAAAATACAAACTTTGTGTTGAGCCTCTAGATCTGAAGTTTGTTACTCTGGTATAACTTAGATTATCCTGACAGATATAGCTACTCATGTACAACCCTAACTCCACAGGACAATTCTATCATCTCCAGATAGTCTGAGGCCAGGGCTGGGGATAGAATAAGCTAGTATAATGACTCATACAGAATAGGTTCCATTGCTAATATATGTTGAGAAACTACATCTCTAAAGCAGTTTATAAACTTGAAGTGACAAGAAAAAGATCTGTAGTCT
This sequence comes from Spilogale gracilis, assembly GCA_004023965.1. NCBI lineage: Eukaryota > Metazoa > Chordata > Mammalia > Carnivora > Mephitidae > Spilogale > Spilogale gracilis. Next base: position 215,461 of record PITA01000017.1, read on the forward strand.
TAATGACATGTAGATACATGCCTTTTGAAAGCAACCTTGAGATATAATTCACATAACATAAAATCTATCCATTTTAAGTGCATAATTTAGTGGTTTTTATTATACTCAAAGAATTGTGAAGCCATCACCAAAATCTAATTTTTAAAAATATTTAGTTATTGATTATTTTACAGGGAGGGAAAGGAGGAGAAGGAGAGAGAGAATTTCATGCACTCTCTGCTGAGCCCAAGGTGAGGCTGGATCCATGACCCTGAAATTATGACCTGGACTGAAATCAGGAGTTGGACCCTGAGATCATGACCTGAGCCAAAATCAAGAGTCAGACGCTCAACTGACTGAGCCACCCAGGTGCCCCCACAATCTAATTTTGGAACATTTTCTGCAAGCCTAAAAGAAATCCTGTACCATTAAGAGTCACTCCATTGGCCATTTTCTCCCTCACTTAGCCTTTACTGGATATGTCATACAAATGGATTCATATACTATGTGGTCTTCTGTGATTGGCTTCTTTCTCCCAGCATAATGTTTTTTTTTAAGATTTTATTTATTTATTTGACAGAGAGAAACACAGCTAGAGAGGGAACACAAGCAGAGGGACAGAGAGAGAGAGAAGCAGGCTTCCTGCCGAGCAGGAAGCCCGATGTGGGACTCGATCCGGGGTCTCCAGGATCATGACCTGAGCCGAAAGCAGTTGCTTAACCAACTGAGCCACCCAGGCACCCCTAGCATAATGTTTCTGAGGTTCGTCCATATTATAGCAGGCACCAGTACTTTATTAATTTTTATTGTCCAATAATATTTCATTGCTGGATATACCACATTAAAAAATATCATTCCTTAGTTGATAAACATGTGGGGTTTTTCCACTTTTTGACTATCACAAATAACTGCTACAAACATCTGTATAAAAGTTTTGTGTGGATGTATGTTTGTATTTCTCTCAGATACATACCTGAGTATGGCACTGTTATGTCAGATAGTAGTTTCATGTTTAACATCTATGGGAACTGCTCACCTTTTCCCCAAAGTTCTACCATTTCACAATCCCAACAGCAGTGTATAAGGTCTCAATTATTCCACATTCTTGTCAACACTCATTATCATCTTTTCTTATTTCAATCATCTTAGTGAGTAGGAAGTAGCATCTCATGGTTTTCATTTGTATTTTCCTAATGACTAATGATGTTGACCATCTTTTTATGGGCTCATTGTGCATTTGTACATCTTCTTTGAAGAACTGTCTATTATAATTGTGTGTTGATTTGTAATTGGGCTACCTTTTAGTTTTTGCTGAGTTATAAAGTTTTTATGTAGTCTGGATACAAGTCCCTTATCAGATATTTGCAAATATTTTCTTCCATTCTGTGGGTTGTCTTCACACCTTCTTTCTGACATCACTTGCTGTACAAAAGTTTAATTTTTGGTTGCTTTTGGTATCATAGACAAGAAAACATCACCTAACTCACCATACTCATATGTTGTCTTATAACAGTTTTAAAGTTTTAGTTCTCAGAGCACCTGGGTGACTCAGTTGGTTAAGTGTCTGCCTCTTGATTTCAGCTTAGGTCATGATCTCAGGGTCCTGGCATTAAATCCTGTGCTGGGTTTCCTCTCTGCTCTCTCACTCTCTCTCTAAAATAAATAAAAATATCTTCTAAAAATAAACTTTTAGTTCTTATAGTTAGCTCTATAATAATCCATTTTTGAGTTAATATTTGTGTGTGGTGTTACATGGGGTCAAATGTCATTATTTTGTAGGTGAATATTTAGTTATCCAAGCACAAGGGCTTAAAAAGACTATTGTTTTGCCATTGAATTGTCTTTGCAATCTAGTCAAAAATCAATTGATCTTAAAAGCAAGGTTTTACCTCTGTACTTTCAATTTTATTTCATCAATCTATATTTCTACCTTCTTGTCAGCACCATAGTGTCTTGATTCCGGTAGCTTTGTAGTATGTTCTAAAATTGGGAATTGTGAGTTCTCTAAATTTGCTGTTTTGCAAGGTTGTTTTGGCTATTCTTTGTCCTTTGCATTTCAGTATATATTTTAGGGTCCACTGGTGTATTTCTGCAGAAAGACCAACTAGAATTTTGAAGAGGATTGCATAAAGTGTATAGCTCAATTTGAGGATATCGCTATCTTAACAATATTAAGTCTTTTGATCAGAGAATATGGGATATTTTTTCCATTTAGTTAGATCTTCCTTACTTTCATTCAACAGTACTTTGTAGTTGGTTGTATAAAAGTCTTATATTTCTTTTATTCCTAAGTATTTTTTTAAAGATTTTATTTATTTGCTAGAGAGAGAGAGAGAGAGAGAGAGAGAGAGCAAGAGAAAGCAAGCACACAAGCAGGGGAAGCAGCAGACAGAGGAAAAAGCAGGCTTCCTATTGAGCAAGGAGCCCGGTGTGGTACTCTGATCCCAGGACCCCAGGATCATAACCTGTGCTGAAGGCAGATGCTTAACTGACTATTTTATTTTTTGATGCCATTATAAATGGAAGTTTTCTGAATTTCATTTTTCAGATCATTCATTTCTTGTATATAGAAAAGAAACGGATTCATGCATATAGTCTTATAATCTGCAAACTTGCTGAATTTATTCATTCTAATACTCTTTCAGTGTATTCCTTAGGATTTTCTGTACGCAAGATCACGTCATCTGCAAATGGATAGTTTTATTTTTTTCCTTTCCAATCTGTATGCCTTTTATTCTGCTTTTCTTGCCTAGTTGCCATGGCCTGGTGAGGGCAGCCATCCTTACTTTGTTCCCGATCATAGGTGAAAGCATTCAGCTTTTACTGTGATGTTAGTTGGAGGCTTTGCTTATATGCCCTTTACCAGGTTAAGGAATTTTCTTTCTGTATTATTTTCTTCCAAGATAAAGTATCACAAACTGGGTGGCTTAAAATGATAAAATGTATTGTCTCACAGTTCTGGAGCCAAGGTGTCAGCAGGTTACACTCCATGTAATACCTCTAAGGAGGAATCTTTCCTCTCTTCTTCCTAACATCTGGGGTTACTTGTCAACCCTCACTGTTTCTTGTCTTACAGCAGCACTACTTTCATCTCTGCCTTTGTTGTCACCTGGTGTTTTCCCTATGGTGAGTGGGTGAGTGTCTTCAGATGGCATTCTTCTCTCCGTGTTTGCCTCTTTTCTTCCTCTTATAAGATACCACCAGTCATATTTCATTAAGAACCCAGCCTACTCCAACCTCATCTTAACTTGATCACATCTGCAATGATCCTATGTCCAAATAAGGATACATTCACAAGTACCAGGGTTTGGGCCTTCAACACATTTTTAAGGAGACACTATTCAACCTACAACACCTTTTATTAGTAATTTGTTGAGTGTGGGTTTTTTTTTTCAATGAAAGGGTTTGGATTTTGTCAAACGTTTCTTCTACAACTATTGAGATGACCACGTGGGTTTTGTCATTTATTGCACTACTATGATACGTTATAGACAGCCCCAACTTATGATTGTTTGACATAGGATTTTTTTCAACATATAATGGTGTGAAAGTGAAATTCAGTGGGACACATACTTAGAATTTTGAATTTTGATCATTTCCAAGACTAATGGTATGCAGTATGATACTCTCTTGTAATGGTGGGGAGTGGCAGTGAACTGCAGGTTCCGGTCAGCCATGTTACCATGAGGGGTAAACAACTGATAAACTTACAACCATTCTGTACCCATACAACTGGTCTGTTTTTCTCTTTCAGCACAGTAGTCAGTAAATTACAAAGGATATTCAATATTTTATTATAAAATAGAGTTTGTGTTAGATGATTTTACCTAGCTGTAGACCAATGTAAGTGTTCTGAGCACATTTAAGGTGGGCTAGCTAAGCTATAATGTTTGGTAGGTTAGATGTATTAAATGTATTTTTGGCTAATGGTATTTTCAACTTCTGATAAGTTTATTGAGACATAACCACTTCGTCAGCAGGGAGCCTGATGTGGGACTCGATCCCGGGTCTCTGGGATCATGACCTGAGTCGAAGGCAGTCGCTTAACCAACTGAGCCACCCAGGTGCCCGAAGAATGTATACTCTATTATTATTGGGTGGAGTGTTCTATGCGTGACTGTTAGGCCTTGCTAGTTTATTGTGTTTCTCCAAGTCTTCTGTTTCCTTGTTGATTTTCTGCCCAGTTTATCCACTATTAAAAGTAGGGTACCAAAGTGTTTATTCTTGTTGAACTGTTTCTTTTTCCCCTCAATTCTGTCAGTCTTTGCTTCCTGTATCTTTTTAAAAATTCTTTTCTTTGGGGTGCCTGGGTAGCTCAGTTGGTTAAGCGACTGCCTTCGGCTCAGGTCATGATCCTGGATACGGGGGATCGAGCCCTGCATCGGGCCCCGCATCAGGCTCCCTGCTTGGCGGGAGGCCTGCTTCTTCTCCCTCTCTCACTCCCCCTGCTTGCGTTCCTTCTCTTGCTGTGTTTCTCTGTCAAATAAATAAATAAAATCTTTTAAAAAAAAATTCTCTTCTTCTCCCTTTTCCCTGCTATGGATTATTCCTATTGACCAAGTTCCCTGACTCTTTGCCAGCTCAGATCTGATGCTGAGCTCCTCTAATAAAAATTTCATTTTAATTATTATACTTTTAAACTCCAGAATCTCTATTTGGTTCCTGTTCATAACTTACATCTCTTTATTGATAGTCTCTATTTGGTAAGACACGCACATACCCTTGTAGATCCCCCAGGAATATGTCAGAGCTTTTCAAATCCTCTAAGGACATCTCATGCTCCAGATATTCCTTTTCAGTTTTTCTCTAGACCAAGATTATCTCAACTGATATCACAGCCTCAGGCAGTTACTATTTAAACAATGTTGCTGATTGTTTTGGATAGACACTCTGGGGATAGGGCTTTTTCTGGGAGTTATTGCCAAGTCAGGTCACATAATACATGACAAGGCCTTGTGTACAGGTTTGTTCTAGGGAGGTGCAAGACAGGTCAAATAGCAATAAAGCTCTGGGAATCAAACGGGTCTTTCGGAGGAACTCTAGTCCTGGTCTTCCCTCTCCAGTGGCTGTAAGGCTGTTGATTCTCAAAGCTACTCTGGAGCTGGGAAGAAGTGATGGAACAGGCCAAGTTAAAAAGCCTCAAACCCTGCTGTTCTTACTGATGTTCAGCAGTTTATAAAACGCTGTCAACCTTTGGTGAATTTCCAGAGTTCAGAAAAGGCAATTCTGACAATTTTTGCAGTTTGTTGCTTTTATGGAGGAGTATATTTACAGAGTTGCTACATTATATTTTTGAGCATGACATAAGTTAAAATATGAAAAGGAAAGAAGGCAAAATATGGTATAATCAGAGCATAATGCTATTCAAGTCTTGGTGACTGTGCATTAAATATTTATATAGTATGCCAACACCTGGGGAAACTAGCCCATTACATCCTCTGCTCTATCAGTGATGTAGGAAGCACTCTGGTTGTATGCTTTGAGAAGTTTAATACCTTCATACATACTTTGGGAGGAAAAGTATGATTAGGTTATTGATTCTTTCTCCTTAATCATGTGGAAGCTTTAGGGGAGAACAAAAGGGAATAAGGAAAATGCATGAAGAAATGGCAGGTCCCAGCAAGAAGATTTCTGATGTTTTTCATTACAGTATCAGAAATCCAAATCTGAAATTACCAGTGTGAATCAATTTGCTGATTTAACTTTGTGTAAGTCAAAAAGTAAATAAAATATGTGGAGGAAGATTTTCAGCTGTGCATAACCTTATGGCAGGTAAACATATGATCTAATACCACTCATCCCCCCAAATAATTAAAACTACAATGTTCTAATTCCATATTTGAAAAAGTTCTCCATTAGCTTCTTTCCTATTAAAATTATTTGAGATCCTCAAATACCTATTGTATTTATTATATATAACAAGTTCACTTTTTAAATTAATTATATGATTACAGTATATCTATCTTTCAAGTTCCCTAAAGAATGTCTTCAAAACACAGACATTTTGCAGCCTTGGAAATGTTTATTTAATAATTTGATAAATTATTGGATTTCTTGCCTCAGATAGTTTTAAGTATTATAGAGCCAAATCAGCTAGGCTCAAACAAGATTTCACTTCTCTATTGAATTCATGTACTCTTAGCTCAGCCAAGCACAAAACAGCTAATGCCGTCACATTTGAAAAGCTTTTATGCTGAATTTGACACAAAAGCAATCACAAAGCAGACAAAAAAGGAATTTCTCTTTCAAAAGCTGAAAGGGAAAAAATAAATGAAAACTCTGAGCCTAGATAAATCTCTCTTGACACTGTAAAAGAAAGCTTAAAATCATCAAGAAATAATTTTTCCAAGGAATTCATTGCCAAGTTTGGACCAATCTTAATAGCCTGACGAAGAGGTTGTGAAGTCAACCAAGCTTCTGTCAAATAAAACAAATCCCATGATGACCGCTGCTGGCAGTTTTAGGTGCCAATGTCACACCATCTAACTTCTTATGAAAGTTAAATCGCATCATCTCTCATAGGATTCCGTCATAGCTTACTGGCAGGGAGTTTGATTAAAATGGAAGTCCTGTATGATTTTTCCCTAACATCTGTCTTTCCATCTCAAAAAAAGTTATTGTTTTACTAGGGCCACGGAGAAGATATAATGAAGCCATGTGGTTAACAGAATTAGCTACTTCCTCGCATTATGTTTTTGCTTCCAAAAAATTAAAGGTTATATAGGAAAGAAAATACATATATTATGGGCATCTCTTAATGAACTGCTCATTAATTATCAACATGATGAGATGTCTATCGCTTGTTATTTTGATAAATCAAGACGCTCTCATTGCCATCTCCTTCCAGACTGATCGTGCTTTCAAGATGGACTGTCCCTGGATGCTACCTCAGATTTGATTCCTCTCCTGTGACTAGTTTGTTATTGTCCCCATTTTTCTCCACTATTTCTAACCAAGAGGAGGAGGCTGCCTGAATGTCCAATCAGTAAGGAAATGGTTAAGGGTGGAACTTAATGAGACAGTGTAAAGAATTTAAAATGCTAATATCAAAAGTTATAAAGCAGCATCTATAAGTATTCATGTAAGGATACTAAGTGTAAAGTCAGAATTCAAAATTTTATCTTCATTATGAGAACAATGAAAATACATAGATAAGAAATGGAATAGATTACAAAGATGAGCAATGATGAATCATAAATATATCAGAATTCTAGACGTATTTTTCTTTAGTTGCGGTACGATGACTGGTTTAAATTTTCAGAGTATACTACTACTGGTGCTTGCCTTTGGAACCATTTTACAGTGACAGTGAGGGTAGTCATCAGTGATGCTGCTGCAAGGAAGGCTGGCTGCTTTGATCACAGCTTTCCACTTTTGTAGACACAGCCTGATGATTGCCTTCTGAGGCTCACCAGCTCTCCTGCTAATCGTAGGCACGGAAACTTGTAAAGAATTTATGGAGCAAGGAGATGCTATTCAAATTATCCAATACCTCTTTATGTCTATTTTCTCCTTTTCCTCATAAAAGAAAATTGTAAGAGATAAGCCAGCTATTACCACTCGGTAGTGTTAACATATTATACACAAAGACCAAATCTCTATTTTATACACTCCCTGACTTTTAGAAGAATTAAAAATTGTAGTTTCATTAAAAAGGGGATATAATTTGCAATTATCTTTTTAGTTTTTCACAGTAAAACAGAATATGAAAACCTCTCCCCAGAATAATGTTTCATTGTTTTCATTTCCCACCTGTTGGCTTATCAGTAATATGATCTTATTTGTCAATTCACAATTACAGTTGTCTCCTTTTCTGATCTTAACAGTGTTTTCTTGATTTGTTTTAGTCATGTAGAAGACAATGGGTGGAAGAGAAAATCTGTGAGGTCATCTACAAGTGTAATTGCTATGCACTCACATCTTAACTCTGTGACTTTTAAGAGGACTTTCTGAATTTCTCTAGGCTTCGATTTTCTCACTCATAAACTGGGAGCAATAATAGTTTTCATGGAAGATTCCTCAGAGGGTGAAATTAAGCCAATATATGTAAAATGATTAGCACAATTTTTGTCAATTAGCAAGTAATTGCTAAATGTTTGTATTAGCATTAAGATTACTTTTAGTATTAGCATATGCCATTTAGGAAATTGATGGAAAAATTGCAGCTTTGGTCATCTTTATATAATGAACATACACTGAAAGTGCAACTATATATATATTATATATAATTATATACATAGGTGAGTTCTTAGCATATAACACAGAAACATCAGTTGCTATAGATAACGGCTGAGCCACTTTCATGATATAGCTTTAGACTGACATTTGAGAAGCAATTTTTTTTTATTTTGAAAGTGTGACAAGGATAGCAATTATACTATATTGTCTTTGGTTTTAGGTATTCAAAACATATGACTTGTTTTGATGATGAAATTGTTTTGTTTTATACTTTCATATTTTCTTTTGCCCTTCTTTTCATTTCTTATCTAAAGCCCCTTGCTTTTCTAGGGGCTATAAAACCCTAATCATTCTTGCCATCACTTTAAGATTCTTGTAGCTTTTAAAATTTCTCATGTGACAACTTGAAGAGTCTTCTTGCCCTTATCAAATTTATCACAATATGACTCTCATTTCTTCTCCCCTTATTCCAACTCAAGGGTCCAGCCCAAACCCTTTTCCCCGGTTAATTCCTCCTCACCAGTTAATTACTTTCTTCCACGATCTGCTAGATTCATAGAATCCTCAGTTTTGGGACAGGAAAAAGAAATGGTATAACGTACTGAGTACCTTATGGATAAGACCAGAGCCTTCAAGAACAGCTGTGTGAATTGCATCCCATAGTCAAACCAAGACTGGGAACAGCATCATTAGAAATTCCTATGCCTTCTATATTCATCCAAAGGAGAAAACCTCAGTGGCAACAAGTCTCTCATGAAAGAAATAACTGCTTCCAACAGTGGTAATGATGAGTCTGTAACTCCTATGTAACTTTTAACATTCTCGTCATGTGAACAAAATCTGGTCTTCCACAGGTCCTTTGAAGAAGTAGCTGCAGTTGAGGCTGGTTAAAAGCTCATTAGCTCACAATCCCATTCACTGTTCCTGATGTTAATTTGGGAACATGTTCTGGTCAATGGGAGGCGGGTGATGTACATAATCTCCGGGACTGTCCATAGAACCCCATGAATAAACTGACCACATTCTCTCTTACTCTCCGGAAGCGACTGTGGGCAGCCATGAGTTTAAGATGATCGTATCACAAAATTGGAAAAGCCTGGATTCCTCAAGTCACTATTCAGGAGAGAGCTCCCAAGAAGGGCTCTTCAGCCTCCACTGGAGTATGATACAACCAGGGAATTCATCTTTATTATATTAAACTATTGAGACCTCAGGGGTTTTATTCTCAAATAAACCTAGCATAAATACATATGCCATGTAGCTCAGCATAGCCTAAACACTGACTCATTTAGAAATGGAAGTCACTTCATCCAAGATAACCACAATACAAAATTATTTTTTTCTCAGATGACATAGCTAATTTGTGATTCAGACAACCGTTTAGCAGAAGGCCTTTTCCACCAGAAAAAAAAATCTATAGATGGTTTTAATAAAAAATCAATCTAATGAAGTTCTCACTATGTTACTTCTCTGTTTAGCATTTAAGGTCTTTTCCAAATGACCCATAATTATGAGGTTTGGAGGAATTATGTAAGGCACCAGGCATGATGCTTGATAAAACATAGTGAACAAATATTTCCTCTCCCTTTTCTCTCTCTTTCATCACAATGCATTCTAAACTCTGAGGTGGACAGATAAATGATGGAGCTTTGGGGGAAAAGAAGAAGAGAAGGAAAAGAAAGAAGTAGGGAAATAGGTCTGAAGGTCAAAGACCTGGAGGAGAATGTGAGAAGATCCCTTGTTCTTGCCTTATCCCTACACTCCCCTCCCTTCTCCATTCAGGGCCCTACCTACGAAGGAGCAGACCCGTTACTTTTTCTAGGAAGGAATTACTTCCAAATGACTGGCTTTATGCTACCACATAAGAATGCATATCAACTATGAGGTGATCTCAAAAGATGCTGTAATGTGAAAAGCAGCCTATGATATCTGGATTAAACAAAATTAATTTTAAGACTGCTATTAGCAATGAATTTTCCTCTAATCTCTATTTTGGCTGAAAAGTCTACTGTTCATTTCAGCTTAAACCTAGTTTTATTTAAAAAAAATTTACATTAAAGGCGCCTAGGTGGCTCAGTGGGTTAAAGCCAGGGTCCTGGGATCTAGGCCCGCATCGGGCACTCTGCTCAGCGGGGAGCCTCCTTCCTCCTCTCTCTCTGCCTGCCTCTCTGCCTACTTGTGATCTCTCTCTGTCAAGTAAATAAATAAAATCTTAAAAATAAATAAATAAATGAATAAATACATTTACATTAAAATCATTGAATTTTAATCCATAGTTATAATTTTACCCAGTATAACTGGTATTTTATTTTAAGAACATAATTGTGATACCAACCTTGGTTTCTGTGATTTTCTTCTGGATTGCATCCATTGTGTATGGAGCCTCCTTCCACGACTCGAGCTTGGCTCTGGCCTGTCCCAACACTTGCTCAGCCTCTTCTTTAGCTTCCAGCCATTGTGTTGAATCCTTTAACATTTCATTCAATTGCTGCCTCCGGTTCTGAAGGTGTTCCTGTACTTCATCCCACTGACTCTGAATTCTTTCAACTGAAGTAGAAGGAAAAATGAATATATAGGAGTAAATGCTAGTCTGGAGAAGACCTTTGAAATTTAACCTTCAAAAATGATCTCACTTATCACAGTATTCTTTTAAAAAATTGTTGGGTGCCTGGGTGGCTCAGTGGGTTAAAACCTCTGCCTTCAGCTCAGGTCATGATCTCAGGGTCCTGGGATCGAAGCCCACATCGGGATCTCTGCTCAGCAGGGAGCCTGCTTCCTCCTCTCTCTCTGCCTGACTCTCTGCCTACTTGTGATCTCTCTCTCTGTCAAATAAATAAACAAAACCTTTAAAAAATTGTTTTGTTACAGATAGGATAATGGACAATAGAATTCCTCACTTTTTCCAATGGCAAACATGAGATTAAGTTATCTTCATTAAGGTGACTAGAACATCAGTTGTGTATGTAAAAATTTAACTCTGTCTATTCTTAATCCCCTGAGCAAAATATGAAGAATCTTTTAGAAAAGTACTAGAGCAGAATAGCTGAATTCCCTTGCCCTTACCACTTCAGTGCCCAATAACCTGACTTCTTTTTTTCCCCCCAACAACCTGACTTCTGATACTATCACTGGCAATTCATTCCTTAAAGGATGTGTGGTGCCACTAAGAATTTGTTTTGCCACCTAAGTTGCAGGCTAGATATATCAGGAATCAATGATTCCTGCCACCCCACCTCCCAGGAGCAGCCTGTAACCAAGGACTGATGGTAAATATTGGGGTATGAATATTTTAGCCCTCTTCATGGCAGGGGTGATCGCTGGGGAGCATTTATTTTACAAGGGTTCCAGAGTTCTCCTAGTGGGATGAAGCTCCAGTGGCCCACAGAAGTAACCTGCTTGGTAATGTATCATCCTTTACTGACTGCCCTTCCTTTCTTACTTGCTCACTTCCCTACTGATATTTCCCTCAATTCCCAAATAAACCACATGCTCCGGTCTTCTTCTGGGGCAACCCAATAGTAGATAGGTCTACTGTAAATGTTTTGTAACAATATCTACGAATTCATACTGGATATATTCTGTAAGACAGGTTTATACTGAGGCCACGTTTTGGGGGAGTATCATTATGAGTCAAAGATAGAGATGCTCTATAAACTCTGCTGTGAAGTACTTTATTTTAATATATTAAAAACAAGCATAACCACATCATTTTTCTTTTAAGGACCACATCTTCTTTTCTTTAAGCTGATTTCATAAAATAGAAATAATATCCTGGAAAATAAGTAATAAAACCACTATCAACTTTATCACTTAAGCAAAACCTGACAGACATCCTAGATTTTTCTCGAGGTCTCAATGAATACCATATATACTTGGTTACTAATTTCTCTCATATAGAACTCCTTCCCATTTTTCACATATTCCCACTGCAAAGTTCTATCATCTTTTGCCTACATGTATGCAGTACACTTTATAGCCCCCATCTCAAGTCTGTTTTGTAATCAACTTCCATACTACAGAGAGTAATAATTAATATAAATTTGATCATCCCACTCCATTTAAACCCTCTAAAGTCTCCTCACTGTCCTTTGCAATATCTTAGCTTGATATACATTTTCCTCTGTGATCTGGCCTGGATAATCTGAGAGATTTACTTATAAAGGAACAAATTACAACATAATCCGGGTATAGGAAAATCATCAAAGATAACACAAGAAATTGGGCCTTGCAGCAGTACTGCTGTTACTACATCTAGAACTAGGAAATCAGGGGATGGAAAAGTAGCCAGAAGCTGAGAATCACAAGGAGAAACCACCTTGAGAAGCACAGTAACCTTTTGCCAAGGGACACCGTTGGCCTGAGGCAACTTCACCAGGAAGTACCAGGAGAATAAATATCCTGACCTCACTTTGTCCTCTCTCTCCTACCGTATCTCCCCTGTGGGTGAACCAACTAGAAGCCAGAGGGCACATGAGCCCAGTGATGACACAGATCAGCACCTCGGAGTAGAAAGCGAAGAAGAAAAGGACCATGAGGGGGGACCATGAGGGGGCTATGGATAGACAAATAAAATGTACACAGCACTGTACTGTAAAATTATGCTTCATGATGTAAATTTAGTTCTTCTTCATTAACCCTATTGTTGCCCCCCATAAAGTTAAGAGAACTTAAGAGTGAAAGAAGTACTTGAGATTTTCTGTAAATAAGAATGAGACCTAGACAAAACCTAGAAGACTAGTGATTGTGACATGAAATCAAGAATCTAGCACCCAGAGTAGATAAAACCAAGTGAGTGGCCCTCAGCATAAACGACTGTTTTTATTGGGTCCATTTCTGTTTGGGTGCTTGCTTGGTATTGCAAAACCAGTCGGCATATCATATTCCAAGTTGAGTTAACACGTGCTCCTCTGTTTAAATGTCAGTCTCTCTCTATACTCTTGGAGCACCCTTCTTTTTTGTTTGTTTGTTTCACTGTTGTTATTGCCCCACATGGTAGTGCAACACCTATTATAGGTGAGATCTATAGTTACTCATTAGCCTTCTATTTAATCTTTAGTTTATAAAATTAATAGTGTAAATGCAATTATAAGAAAGCTATTTAAAATATGTCTTTAAAAATCCTGACAAAATTCCCCACCAGTGATAGAAATAACTGATATTCCAATTACAAACCATTTTTTCAACTTAATAGGGCTGGTTTAGTTGGCACCTTTTTTTCTTAGCCCATTTTTATATACCACATGTATATGAAAATGATAAAATTGGCTTTCCTTTAAAAAATCTGATTCCAATTTGTTTTTGTATTAGTCAGCCTTGATTAGTGACATTTTATTATGCTAGCATACTTTCTGATATAAACATGGTAATCCATTTGTATTCATGCCAGTGAATATTTCATACATCTTATGCTGCTGCTCTTGTAACTTTGCCTAATTGAAGAGAGGAAAAAACAGACCACATTAATGAACTGACATAAGGTCATACAGATAGTGAGTGGGAGTGCCAACACTTTGACCCAAATAGTCAGACTTCCCAAAGCCCATGTCAAAAGTATCCATTGGATTTGACCACATGGAATTGCCTCAGCACCATACAGAAAATAATTTTAGTGGAGTGATGGAAATCTTACTATAAGGGACTGACAAATGAATCAGCTAATGATAAATGAGAATTGGAAGATAACCACCCTTTGTGGGTGACAACTGTGAGGTACATTTTTCACTGTTTCCCAGAGTTCACTCATTAGGGTTGAACTCAAGTTGCCTATAGCAATAACCTGCTTGATAACTGGCTCAATTATTGGTTTCTTTCCCTGTTTTGCTGTGACACTCTCTTACTGTTACTTCATGGGATCACCTTACAAGCAAAACACTTTCAGTCAAATCATTGTTTCAAGGTCATCCTTCTGGGGGAAGCTAGTCTAAGTTAGAATTTTATTCACTAAAAAAAAACATCTTAGTGTACAGCCCAGTGCTTGGTGCCTGTTGTACTTTCAATAACTGTCTGTCAAATGAATTGTACATGTAGATTATTTTGATTATCCATGCTTCCTTTTTATAATGATGTAAAATGCCACTTTCAAAGTTAACCCTTGCTCAGGATCTTGAGTCTTTCTTCTTTAAAAGGAGTTACTGTCTCTTCACTGCATTTCAAGTTCACATAAGTAGAATACTGGTTTAAGAATTATGCTCATTATCAGTCATCATCAGGAAATTAAAATCAAAACTACAAAGAGATAGCACCTCACACCTATCAGAATGGCTAAAATCAACAACACAAGAAACAACAGATGTGGGTGAGGATGTAAAGAAAGGGGAACCCTCTTGTAGTGTTGGTGGGAATGCAAAGTGGTGTGTCCACTCTGAAAAACAGTACAGAAGTTCCTCAAAAAGTTAAAATTATAATTCCCTATGACCCAGCAATGGCACTGCTGGGTTTTTACCCAAAGAACACAAAAACACTAATTTGAAGGGATACATGCACCCCTATGTTTACAGCAGCATTATTTACAACAGCCAAAGTATGGAAGTATGGAAGCCCAAGTGTCAACTGACTGATGAATGGACAAAGAAGAGGTGGTGTGTGTATGTGTGTTTGTGTGTGTGTGTGCATGTGTACACACATTTAGATATACATATATACTTATATAGATAGATAGATAGATAGATAGATAGATAATGGAATATCACTCATCCATATAAAAGAATGAAATTTTGCCATTTGCAATGGCATGGATGGATCTAGAGAATAATGCTAAGTGAAATAAGTCAGTCAAAAAAGACAAATACCATATGACTTTATTCATGTGGAATTTAAGGAATAGAAAAAAAAACAAGCAAGGAGGGAAAAAGTAAGAGAGACAGAGAGACAAAGCAAGAAAAGTCTCTTAATTAAAAAGGGCAATCTGACAGTTACTGGAGGGTAAGGGGTGGGAGGAATGGGTGAAACACGTGATGGGGATTAAGGAGTGCATTTGTCTGGGGCACCTGGGTGGCTCAGTCACTGTCTGCCTTCGGCTCAGGTCATGATCCTGGAGTCCCGGGATCGAGTCCTACATCGGGCTCCCTGCTCGGCAGGAAGCCTGCTTCTCCCTCTCTCACTCCCCCTGCTTGTGTCCCTCTCTAGCTGTGTTTCTCTCTGTCAAGTAAATAAATAAAATATTTAAAGAAAAAAAAGTGCATTTGTTGTGCCGAGCACTATGTATTGTATGGAAGGGTTGAATTATTATATTGTACACCTGAAACTAATAAAACACTGTAGACTAAGAAACTGGAATTAAAATAAATATTTAAAAAAAGAATTGCATATTTCCCCCTTTATTTTCATTTCATTCTCCATGATCTCTATTTGAAGCAAACAAGTATTTTCTGGGCATCTTTTGTTTCTGATTTAATGCCTCTGCATTAACAATTTTTATTATAAAACATCTTCAATATCATATTTACTCGTAGAATATTCTCATGATTAAAAAATCCATAAATTAAAAGGTATGTTGGTATGTGAGGGGGATTCTTGTGAGCCAAAAAGAATCAATGATCTTTCTCTAATATTCTTAAACTGTAAATCAGAGAGAATCTGTTGGCATGTCTTTTTGCCTCAGTCTGTCTTTTTAATTAAATCTGAGATGGCATAATATAAAAGAGTATATGTATATTTCAGATAAGGATTTTTTTCTTTATCCTTGAACTGCTTATTGTTTTGGTTTTTTTTCTTTTTTTCTTTTTCTTGCACTTCCTTCACATTCATTTTCTTGCCTTTGAATAGTTAAAATTAACTTTCCCTAATTTCCTTTTTCTTAAAAAATTATGTTATGTTAGTTACTATACAGTACCCAGATGAGGATATTTTTATGGGCATTTTCAAGTTTTTAAAGATTATTTATTTATATATTTGATAGAGAGAAACACAGCCGGAGAGGCAACACAAGCAGGGGGAGTGAGAGAGGAAGCCTGATGCGGGGCTCGATCCCAGGACCCTGGGATCATGACCTGAGCGGAAGGCAGACGCTTAATGACTGAGCCACCCAGGCACCCTGGGGCATTTTCAAATTTTAAAACATACTGAGATTCAGAGGCTAATAACAACAATAAAATACCATATTGTTAGCAACATAAGTACAAAGAGATGAATACTAGAAAGACAGCAAACAGATGTATCAACCCTTGTGAAATAAACACCCATATGTGAGAATACATTTTGCAGGGTAGAAATTATGAGGAGCTTACTTCCTTTACAAAAGGATTCACCATAATATTTCTTTAAATAAAAAACTTGTCAGGTATATTTAAATTATTATTTGACTGGTGTTCCAATCTTTGCCAAAAGACGTGTACTATATTGGAAGCTTCCCCTAATTGGAAGCTACCCAAATTCCCTTCTGCTGGAAAATGGATAAATACATTGTGGTATACTTACCAATCGAAAACTATCCAGTGACAAGAATAAAATATCTACAGCTTATGCAATACTATGTATTAATCTCACATATATAATGTAGAGTGAAAGAAGCCAGCCAAAAACAAGGGCATACTGTTTTATTTCACTTATATAGTGTATAATAAGAGGGCAAAGTAATATGACTGTGAAGTCAGGATAGTGATTATCCTTGTGGGACTGGTAGTCACTGAAAGAGACATGAAAAATGTTTCAGAAGTTCTGGATCTTATTCTGTTTCTTGATTTGAGGGTCATTTACAAGGTCATATTTACTTTGTGCAAACCCAGCAAGCTAAACATTTATAACATGTGCATTTTTCTTTACGTATATTGTACTGCAATAAAAATTTAATGAAGTATGAGTTGAGTTGTAAAATGTATTGTGTATACAACACTGGAGGATTTGTCATTTCAAAAGGGTTGCAACCTGTGAAATATGCATCACTAGCAGATATTAATGATAATAAGAGATGCAACGGTTTTGCTAATGATACAACACAATTTAGGTCTTAGACTGGTATGATAAAAAACATCTCAGAAATACTCATTGGCCAGTGAACAAGACTAAACTCACAGAAACAAACCAGCACATAGAGATTAATGAAGCAGCTATTTGGTTATTTAACTACAGAAACAAAGCACTGTGATTGAGTGATATAGCCGTCCTAAGAGTAGACCCTGCAGGAACATACACAGAAGAAAACTTCAGAAGTATGATATGTATTCCATTTTGTCAAGGAATGAAAGTAAACACAAGATCTGCAGATCATCAAAGAGAAGCTGTTGTTTTGGAAGTAGGCCATTGTGGTAGTTGGGAATCATATGGACCCGTTAATTGTTCATGCCTGGGCCAACAATTCAAACTACAGAATTTCATCACACTTGCAACACTGCACCAGGATATTACTGATAGACCAAGGATATATTATGGCAATGTACTTGGTCACTAGAGCCCATACTGTTAGATTTACATTTATAACGGATTCATCTGATGTGCAAAGTGAAATAATAATAAAATATATGCATATAAACTCAGACAATCTGTGCATGTTGGTAATTGAAGAGCTACCCAAATGTGTGCATTTCTCCTTTCAGAGGGCCATCACGGAAAGCTTCTAAACTGATTCTTCCAGTAAGTAGATGCTGGATAATGAAGGGAAATAAATAACCAATGCTAAGACTCAGGATGACAGACTGGGACTCAGCATGCGTCCTGATTTACAGATCTCTAGAAGTGTCAAATTGGAAACTCAGCAATCATGTCAAGAACCACAATACTGCAGAGAAAGAAACAGTTCAGGTGATTGAGTACTAACCAATCTTTCACTTCACGTTTTTAAGCTAGTTATGTTTGATTATTGACACACATTTTGGGCTGATATAAATTCCCACAACATCTCTCCTAGGGAAATATGTTATTTACAAAAGCGAAATGATTGCCTTTTTGAATATACCTTGCTACAGAACAAAGAACAGCTCTGTTGCAATTTCTGCACTGAATTTATAGTCTGAGAACTAGAAGTTACTGTGACTAAGTTTTAGAAACCTTGACTAGCCGTTAGTAAGGGGTTATAGCCCCAGATTTGTGATGAAATTTAATTTGCAAAAGTTGCTGCACCACAACTTCAATTTCCTCAACTGCAAAACTGAAATCATGACACTTGTACAACCAAAGAATTTTTGTGAAGATAAAATTCAACAATGAATAAGAGCACAGAGGACAATACTGAAGCAAGGTGTTCTGCTTCTCTGTACAGAGACCAAACAATGGATTATAGTCATCAGCAAATACTTGCGATCTGCTCAGTGGAGCACACCGTGGAGCTCAGTGATTCCACAGGGTACTTAAATAATCCAGGTACAAAATACCAAACTGGTAGAGTGGATTTGCAGGCCAATAGTTCACAAATGGGTAAACAATGGCAGATATCTAACTATGGGCAACTATAAGGAAAATGGTTCCAACTGGAGTTAAGATAATGAGTTGTGATAGTTAAAGATGGGAAGGAGCAACAGACTGTTCCCTGAAGCTACAGTAGTCAACAAAATATTAGGGGCGATCAAGAAGGGAATTTAAAGAATAGAAATAAAGAGACCACCATTATCCTACTCTTGTACCAAGTTAGGCTACATCTCTGCCTTGAGGAATGTGAGCATATCATAATGTTTGATATTCAAAGACTTGTAAGAAACCCAGGTCAGAAAAAAGATAATAATAACCCAAATTATAGGAAATATTTTTTTAAAGATTTTATTTATTTGACAGAGAGAAACGCAGCCAGAGAGGGAACACAAGCAGGGGGAGTGAGAGAGGGAGAAACAGGCTTCTCGCTGAGCAGGGAGCCCGATGTGGGACTCGATCCCGGGTCTCCGGGATCATGACCTGAGCCGAAGGCAGTCGCTTAACCAACTGAGCCACCCAGGCGCCCCAATTATAGGGAATATTAAGATTTGTTTCATGTACTTCTACAAGGCATTTAAGCATGGTTCTTTAGAAGACTTATTTATAGTTATGTTCTGCAAAGAGGAATTTCAACTTAAACCCATTAGGAAGAGGGAGAAACAAATCTTTTTTTAAAAAAATATTTTATTTATTTATTTGACAGAGAGAAACACAGCCAGAGAGGGAACGCAAGCAAGAGGAGTAAGAGAGGGAGAAGCAGGCTTCTGGCTGAGCAGAGAGTCCGATGTGGGGCTCGACCCTGGGTCTCCAGGATCATGACCTGAGCCGAAGGCAGTCACTTAACCAACTGAGCCACCCAGGCGCCCCAAGAAGAGGGAGAAACAAATCTTTAAAAAAAAGGGAGGGGCCTGGGTAGTCCAGTGGGTTAAAGCCTCTGCCCTCGGATCAGGTCATAATCTCAGGGTCTTGCAATCAAGCCCCACATCGGGCCCTCTGGTCAGCAGGGAGCCTGCTTCCTCCTCTCTCTCTGCCTACCTCTCTGCCTACTTGTGATCT
Organism: Spilogale gracilis; assembly: GCA_004023965.1. Classification (NCBI taxonomy): domain Eukaryota; kingdom Metazoa; phylum Chordata; class Mammalia; order Carnivora; family Mephitidae; genus Spilogale; species Spilogale gracilis. The sequence goes on from PITA01000017.1 coordinate 235,012, forward strand.
CTCTCTCTGTCAAATAAATAAATAAAAACTTAAAAAAAGAAGAGGGAGAAATAAATATAATAACCATGAAGTCAAATGTATCTATTTTGAATGGACCCTTGCTGTATTTAGGAGCAGGACATGAGGAATGTGGCTGCTATGTAAACACAGGAAAAAAATGTTATTTCAGACTGAAAAGCTGAAAATTCAAGGAAGGGAGTTACAGGCATGTGATTAAACCCTAGCCACTATGACTAATTTGAATCTCTGCTCCTTTTCTAAATCCTAAAAAGTTAGAATTCAGGCACAGTCAAACATTACATTTAAACTCATGGAAGACAGACCTAGTGTAAATGACCCTATGTTGAATATATATTATAATATTAGTCCAACATTTAGGGTTAGTTTGAACATGGCAAAAATCAATGACTTAATGTTATTTTACAACCAGTTTACTCTCTACAAAATGAGGATAACAATACCAAGAAGATTAATAATCTATGAAGATTAAGGAAATAAACACAAAGTACTGAGCAGCACGTCTAGCCCTTGCTCTCTGTTATAGGGGTGAGGAAAGACAACCATGTACTTTTGTAACACCAGTGAAGTTCTCTAATTTTGAGACACAAAACAAAAATGAGCAGACTGGATGATCCCTGAGTTTCTTTCTTTCTTTTTTTTTTTAAGATTTATTTATCTGACAAAGAGAAACACAGTGAGAAAGGGAACAAAAGCAGCGGGAGTGAGAGAGGGAGAAGCAGGCCTCCCACCGAGCAGGGAGCCCAATGCAGGGCTCGATCCCAGGTTTCCAAGATCATGGCCTGAGCCGAAGACAGTCGCTTAACGAACTGAGCCACCCAGGCGCCCCGATCCCTGAGGTTCTTACCAGCTCTAACAGTCTGTGAAATACTTGTTTCTTGATGTATCTGTCAGACCTAGAGGCTCACCTTACAAGGTTATTGGGAAGAACTCAGTCAGCTTAGTGAGTAGATGAGCAAAATGAAGATCAAGAGCCATATATCATTCCCCTGGATGGGCCATTGGTATGATTCAGCTTGACAATCTTAAATTCAGTCATATTAAAATTCAGTTAAGGGGCGCCTGGGTGGCTCAGTTGTTAAGCGTCTGCCTCCGGCTCAGGTCATGATCCTGGGGTTCTGGGATCGAGTCCCACATCATGCTCCCTGATCATTAGGGAGAGCCTGCTTCTCCCTCTACCACTCCCTCTGCTTGTGTTCCCTCTCTAGCTGTGTCTCTCTATGTCAAATAAATAAATACTAAATCTTTTTTAAAAATTCAGTTAAAATAAACTCAAGCCAACCAAAAAAAAAAAAAAAGATTCCTTTCTTTGGAAAAAATTTTTAAGTGAGGTAAAACTGACATACACTATATTGGTTTCAGGTGTACAACATAGTGATTCAATATTTGCATAGATTGTAAAACGATCACCTTAGTAAATCTAGTTAACATCCAAAAGTTCTTTCATTTCTGGGGTAATTGTATTTTCCTGTATCTCGATAGAGGCATATGTCATGCTAGTGTACCCATCATTCATCAACACTCACTGAATGGGACACATAAGACTTGTCCATTTGACTATGCAAATTTTGCCTCAAGCAAGCAAACAACTCTAAATGAATACTGAGCTCTAATTAATGATATGCATATTGAAGTGTTTAGGGGTAAGGTTTACTGATGTCTCCAAACTTAGAAATGCATCAAAAAAGGGGGGGCTGGGGATTGATGGGAGGATAAAGGGATGAAGTGGTACAGCAGAATCTAGATGGTGAGTTCATGGGTATTCAATGTAGAGTTCCTTCAGCTTTTCTGTGTATTTAAATTTTTCAGAATAAAATGTTAGATAAGATGTTCCCTCACAGCAAGCACGAAGCAGCATATTATTCAGGCAGCTTTCTAAGTCACTAAGGCCACTTTCCAATTAAGAAAATAATACCATATGTGGAATATGTAAGTCTAAAAGATAGTAAATAGCATTTCTATGAGTGGAAATGATGAAACACTTTGCTGAAAGTCACACCTAATGTACATGATGAGGAGCTGGAAGTGGAATTCAGGCAGATCTCTTAATTTCATAATCAAGAGACTATCACAGACCATATTACCTCATTTAAAGTATGCTGAATATTCTAACAGAGAGAAGAAGTCTTCTTACAAAAGCTCACTCTCCTGTTGTGGTTATAAGCCATAGGTAAATGCGTGCTGGTGCCCACTTGGAAATGAGTTAAGGTCAAAGGAGGATTGTATTTTTGCAACCAGTTGGAGAGTCACAGATGATAAGAAAATACCAACATCCAGTCATAATTAAACATGTAAGCTATTATATTAATTTGAAAAGCAGATGTTGAAATGTGATATTATTTGATCATTAAAATGAGATTCAAAAATGGCTTCCTTTGGCAGGAGGCACCTACCGGTTGAGATGAAAACCTGACAGTAGGGGAAAAAGCTTGAGCTACAGTTCTGAAAAATACTTCAGTGTATAATCCTAGGTCACTCATAAGACATAGAAAAGAACTATCCAGGTGTGATAGTGACACAATATATCACTGAACGACCCCTCTGTCCCACTGGTCCCAGCCGTTAACTAATTAAGTGCCAAAAATAGCAAATAAAGCACTAACAACTCAAAAGGGTTCAGCAAGAGTTCACTAAAGTGGAGTAAAGGGGAACATTACAATTCCAGCACCGTGGATTTATTACTGTGTCACTGGCATGCAATGCACACAGCAAAACCCATTCATCACTGTACATTTTCACATCAAAATTGAAGCATTTGTTGGAAGTGAAAATTTCCAAAAAGATGTAGACTAAAAAAGGCATTTTTCTCCCTGAACACACATTGAATTTCATCCCTACACCTTGTCACTCAAACTTTTATTTGACAAGTGCAGAAAATGCAAGTTATACTTGAGAAGCAAAGAGGGCTCACTTCTCTCTTTATAAGCACACTCCATCATGTAGCCATTCGAGTTTAGGAATAAAAATAAATATAAAACAATTCCTCAAAAACAAAAACCAATGGGCTATGAAGCAAAATGCCAGATCCAATCTACTGGAGGACTAGTCTATATTTCTCATCTTCTTTACATGCTTCTCTGCAGGTGTAAGTGTCTTTCTCCCACCCATGCCTAATTCCCTCCCTATACTCGTCTGTCAATTTCTTCTACCTCCTAAAAGAAGTGATTCCATTTTTCACCCACCCTGCATCTTTAAACTCAGTCCAGAACCTCATATAAAAAAGAAAACAACAAACAAATGAGATTTGCTTTTGGCCCTAACACCACATCTGGCCAATGTGACGTCGTCTTCCCTCAGAGAAGAATGGTTTATGCTGGCACAGCTGAAGGGATGGCCGGTGTACAGTATCCGCATCACTGGGGAGCTTGAGAGAAATGCAGTAGCTCGGGCTTCTACTCAAAACCTAGTTGATCAGATTCTACATGTTTAAGCCAGATTCCAGGGGCGATTTGAGTGCCCATTAAAGTTTGAGAAGTGCTAGTCAATACACACTATTTCCACCTTCACACCTCAGGTTCCTTTTTTAGTCATCAATTTTGACTATTGCTACTGCAATTGTAGATAATAGCTGAAATTGAAACTGCTGTTGGACTTGTTGTAGATAATAGCTATGACATTCAAGTCACTACCACGCTAGAGATTCTGAAGTCTTTATTTTGGCAGACTCCCATCAGTACTTGTCCTCACTGATAAGCCCTCCTTGAAACCTTCTTTCAATCAACATGGCATGGAATTTCTCCAAATTTCTGGTCGCTCCTTAGCCTCCTCGGCTCATCTCTTAAATGTTGCTATTCCCTATAAGTCTCTTTTTGATCTTTTCTTCTTTGATGTTTTCTCTCCCTGGTGAGTTCATGTCCTTATTATATCACCTCATTTACCACCTTTACAGTGATCATGGTCAAATCTGTTTTAACCTAAGAACTCTTTCCCAAACTCCATATCTACAGAGTCAAGCATCTAGTAAATCCCTTTTAAATATGCAGTGTATCCAAAACTTGATTACATCATCTTCACCCTTCTTCCCTAATCACTGACACACATCTGTTCCTCTACCTAGTCATTCAAAGAGAAACATACAAATCATCCCTGATTTCTCTTTCTTCCTTATCCTTTAGCCAAGATACTAAGTCATTCATTCAACCTCCTTAATTGCTCTTCTAACCTCTCTATCATCCAGCTGTCACTTCCCTAGACTGTTTTAATTAAAAGCCTCTGATGCGTTCTTTTATTTACTGAATCATGACCTTGTATGCACAATTGAATCAACTGGAGTGCTTTGAAAAATACCAACATCTGTGCCCTGGTCCCAAAGCTTTTTATGTCATTGGTTTGGGGTGGAGTCCAGGCACTGGCATTTTTTAAAAGCCCCTGGTGCCTCTACTGATTCTAATGTTCAGCTAGGACTGAAAAGCACTACTCCGACATGACCTTTTGCCCCCCATGTTAATCTTCAGCACTTTGGTCAGAGAAGGCTTTTGAAGATGGAAAGTCAGAGTCTGTCATCATTTAGTAAATTGCACTAATGTCATCCTTTCACTGCTCTCAGAAGACAATCTAAATTCCCTACCTGGCTTGTAAGACCTTTTCCACCTTCTTGACTTCTACCACCTATTGTGAACCTTAGAGTCCAGCCTTACAGCCACACACGAGCCCACGACATGTGTGATGTGACCCATGTCTCACATACATTTGCACACAGATTATCCTCTACCCTCATCCACTCTATAACAGTTTGCTTGGAGGCCACTACCATCGGTCATTATTTCCTGACTGTTTTCTCCTGCCCCACCAAGCCTTGTCTCATGGGTTTGGGTGGAGTATCCCACAACATGGTTTCTAGAGCACCTGGTTCTTTGCACACAGCAATCACACTATTGGGCAATCATCTGTTCTTTCGTCTGTCTTACCTCCTGCAACATACCGATTTCAGGAGAGGAAATATATTTTGAAATTCAGGGGCCAGCCGAAGTTTGGCACGTAGAAAGGTATAAAGAAATGTGTGGAAAGGGCAAACACAACTCTTACATCATAAATGAGAGTTTCTGCACTACTGCAAAAGCAAAATTGTCACCAACATATAAACAAAAAATACATACATTTAGGCAATGTTATAAAGACAAAGTCCATGTTCAAAATTTTTCACCTTGTGAGAGTGAGACTTCTGCTTTAAAGGAAAAGAGGAACTGAATTATTGAAGTATAGTCTCAGTTGATCTCTTTCACATTCATCTCCAGAAAAGCAAAATTTAAGATCAAAAGTAAATAAAGATCACACAATTCTGGTTCATTTAGCATATGTCCTGTCATTAAACACAGTATCAATGATTATAAAATACTTTTTAGACTAGAGTAGTAGTAATAGTAGTAGTATACACTGAAAGGCCAAAATAAAAATGCATGAAGACTCAAATTGCCCTTCCCAGGCCTCATTTTCAGATCATCCTTGCTTATTTAAACTGCGGCAACTTGTAAATGTTACAATAAATAATGTTGAAATACAGAGGAGATTAAAAAAACTCTTCGTATTCTAACAATCCCAATTCAAATGACAAAATAGTTTCGCAGAAAATATGTAAATTGGCTTTGAACGTTAAAATGGCAACTCCTACAATGGTGTAGCAGCTCCTAGAATGAAAAGCTTGAGTTTATAAGAAACAACAACAAAATCTGTATACAACCCCCACTATTTCCATTTACCTCTGGGTAAATCATAACTATACATCCGGAGAAGAAAGATCCAGGAGAGAGACAATACCTCCGTGAAACATATGGCTAAGGAATACAGGAACAGAACGGTGTAATTGCTTTAATTTTAGAAGGGAATCTTCTTAAATAGAATTTCCGTAGTAAAAGAAGAAATAGAGGAATTTTAAATGAGGTAATCTATGTGAAAATTGCTTTATAAACTGTAAAACTTCAGCCAACATAAGGTACTATTATTATTTTCTTTAAAATGTGCCTATACTATTCATAGCAAAGAAACATATTCCTTTAAAATATATAAAATGATGCCTTTTAACAAAAACAAAAGGAAAGACACATAAACATTGCCAGAACTGGATATCACACAAGATTATACTTTTGTTCTGATAAGTTCTTATAAAGAGCCATTTGATAAGAATTTGTTTTTATACATGTATTCATTTATGTATCACTTTGTCTATCCATTCATTCATTACAAACTTTTCCTCATAACCTATTATGTGCTTGAGATTTAGTAGCGTGTATTCAAAACCAAAGCTGCAAAAGGGAGTAATAAACATTTTATAAGTAAATTGTCTAATTCAACACTCACATGCATCTGAAATCTGTGTCAGACAGAATCCACTTATTTGAATGTATCATCCATTAGGAAGAAAAGATAAACGGGGGATTTTCATAGCTCCCACTGGCCTTTTGAATTATGGTAAATATTCTGGTCTTTAGTCTCCGTGCAGTGGGAATCCACTGAAAGGCTGCACGCAGGGAAGTGACACATCTGGTCTGGGTGTGAAAAGATTAGTCGGGCTGTCAATTAGAGAAGAGATTAGGCGAGAGGCAGGAAAAAAATGCAGAAAAACAGAGCAACAAGCTAGAACAGGTATCCAGGTATAGCCTGATGGTCATTGGTGGACTGAAAAATGAGAACAAATTAGTAAAATATTTAGAAGACTAAATGTACAGAACTTTACCTAAACTCTTCCTTCTGCATAGAATGCACTGTCTGGTACATGATATGCTTCATGAATGCTTTTGAGAGGAAATGAATGGAATTATATTAACCTTGTAATTCTTTTAGGGGGTCTCAGAAGATCTGATCCTGTCATGGAATGACTTTTCCCCCTCCCAGAAAAAGATGGAACTAATAGACTTTGTGCAAAGTCTTTCCTTCAAGACACTTTCTTGGGAGATCTTACTTGCTTGAATTTTTTTTTGGCTTTACTTTTGAGTCATTTGTAGACCAATAAGAGAGAGAACAAATCCCTTTTGTATCCAAAATGGTGAAAAAAATGTGAGTTCTTTTTTTTTTTATTGTTACTAAAATTTTTTTTCCAGTGTTTCAAGATTCAAAAATGTGAGTTCTTAATGATCCCCAAGAACTTGCCATATGGAAGGCATCAACCAGGTGAGAGGTCAGAGATGTCACCAGGAGAGGTGGCATTCATACACTGAGGAATAAATGAAACCAGGAATATAAGGGACAAATGCAAAGTTTTGGGAGAAAGGCAGACAAAGGGCAGGAAAATGAGATGAAAGACTTGGGAAAGGTTACATTGTCCCTATGTTCAAGGCAAAGGTTCCAGAGATGAAGCATGAGAGGTGGTCTCTGGACTAAGCAAAGTGAACCTCTTGGGTAATCACTGATAGCTTCATGGGAGTGCTTAAAGCATGGGTCAAAAGAGATTAGGTATAAAAGGAAATGACAGAAATATTTGTGGAGTTCACTTTGGCAGTTAAAGAAGCAAAATCAGACAGGAAACTTAAGGGATGTGAGCTGCTGCACTGTGAGAGCCAAGATTTGGAAGGAGTAGGGAACAAGAAAGTGATGGTTAGGTAAAACATAGGAAGTCAAGCTAGCCAACGAGTAGGAAATTTCCACTTGAAATTGAATTTATGATACAAAAGACCTGTTAAAATGAAAAATTTTGAAAAATTACCAGGCAAGAAGATTCCACTCATCAACTAGCCAGGGTAAAATATGGATTTGTATCTCGTCACTCCATATTTATATTCTTTTTTTAAAAAAGATTTTATTTATTTATTTGACAGAGAGAAACACAGCTAGAGAGGGAACACAAGCAGGAAGAGTGAGAGAGGGCTTCCTGCTGAGCAGGGAGCCCGATGTCGGGCTCGATCCCAGGACTCTGGGATAATGACCTGAGCCGAAGGCAGACGCTTAATGACTGAGCCACCCAGGTGCCCCCATATTTATATTCTTAATCTGATTTTTAGAAGGAGCTCATTACTGATGAAATCTATTTTCTTTTCCCTGAGTTCTGCCTTCCTTACTGATGTTTTTTAACCACCTCCACCAAAACTACTCCCCTACTCTCTTTCACTATCTTTGAGGATATCAACATCGTCCTTGGCTCCATTCAGATTCTTTTATTTTCCTATTTTCCAGGGTCCACTTGAAAGCACTTACTACGTGTAACTGGTGCCAGTGGGAAGTTCCAGCTTGTAACAAACTTATCTTTATGTGAGTCTTCATGGGAAAAACTAATGTTGATTCCAATGACAAGGAGGTTCTCGTCCGTTTTTCTTGGCTGATGAGCAGTTGCACTGCCATTCTTGGAAATTAGGAATAGTAGTGCTATGAAACAGCAGAAAGCACATACACTGACTCATATTTTAGCTGTAAGTTTGTATACTGATTCTCTCAGTCTGAATACAGCTTAGGTAAGGGCTCTATCCTTAGGCATTTTTGTATACACAGATAAAAAGTATGTTAAGTTTTCCTAAGATATGCATTAGCAAGGGATTCAGAACAGTCAGTATAGTCGTTTTCCCCAAACAAAAGATATGTGATGAGACTGCCATGCTGCCAGTTACAATGGTTTCACTGACCTTCTCATCTCATCGCTTCATTTTTTTTCATCCTTTTATTTTTTTTCTCTGTCTCTTGCTGCTTAATAAGCTAGCATTACTGGCAACCAAATGAAAGGGTGTCTTTTTGTCTTCCCTGACTCCAAACCTTCCTAAATAGCTGCTTCATTACTCTATTCACTTTGAACACTAAAAAAAAAAAAAAGAAAGAAAAAGAAAAGAAAAAAACAAAGCTGAAACAGGTAATTTGAGAGGTTCATGAAAATCTCCATCCAGGACATCATCATCCTAATTGGTTTATTACCTGCTGTGCTGAATAATTCTCATCTTAGGGCTTTTTTTTTTTTTAAGCCTTAAAAATGAAAACTTCTTTGTGGTGAAAACTAACCAACAATGAGAAAATGCTATAGGATTTTTAAAAATAGCTTCAGCAATGACCCCAGAAGCCTCAGAGGCCTCTGTGTAATTGTGAGACTGGAGAAAATGATCTATGAGGACCCATGTGTTTGCTAGGTTTTTGTTCACGTTTTACTAACCACGCTGAGACTCAGAATACAGGATGCTAAGCCCACACCTCTCCTCAATTGTCTGTGAAAGAAAAACTAAAGAAATAAACCATGATTAAAAGAAAAGACCTACACAGAAGTAGATGATGGAAAAGATACAAAGTTCAAGGAGGAAGTCTCATGAAAGTTGTTCTGATTTGTGTTCTAAAGTTATATGGTCCTGGCAGTGGAAAAGAAAGGTAAATTCTTAGAAGTTTATACTTATGTAAAAATGTCCTATCATTAGTATTATTCCTAAAAATGGATAAATGCTTATATTTCAGGTTTCTGAAAAAAATGGGTAACGCTAAGTAGGTCCTTTGATACATTGCTTCTGAAACACCAGAGCTCTATTGAAAAGAAAAGTATTGACTCTGTTCCTATTTCAAATATCCTGAATCAGAATCTTCAGGCTCTAAGGCAAGCACATGCATTCACAAGAGGGACTACAATGAGCCAAGGAGGTGAAGATTTGTTCTTGAGGGACAAAAATTCTTACTATCTATAAGGGTAGCAATATTTTGTGACTCTCCAAAGGGCCACAACATAAACAGATTACAGAGCATATCAGTGGGATTAAATTGATTGGAAACAAGAAGTCTAAAAGGGCTTCTTAGGGGTTAATGATGAATACAAGATTGAGAAAACGTACCAGTGTAATGTATTTTAAAACACTTTCGGCACATAAAACATGTAATTTATTGAGTGTAATTCAGAAAACACAGATAGACAGAAAGAGAAAAAATAAGTTCACTTGTACACCCCCAAGTTGACAGCTGTTAAACATCTGGTGGTAGATCCTCCCATTATCATTTGACTTGCTGCCGCCTTCTTTCTTTTTCTTTTGTGCAAAATTAGGTACACGTGGCATAAATAATTTCGTATCCTACTTTTGCACACTTAGCCATTAATGTTGTAATCACTCATTCCTTATGCCTGTAAATACTACTTGAAATGACTTCTAATAAACACTGTGATACCTTTAACAACAAACTTCCTCCAAACATTAAATGTGTTTATCTTTATAGTATTAGGTAGAATTAGTATTGATATAGTAGTAGAAAGTATGCATTTTTAGATTAATCACTTTCCTGTGATAAATCACCAAATTACAGGGGCGCCTGGGTGGCTCAGTTGGTTGGGCGACTGCCTTTGGCTCAGGTCATGATCCCGGAGACCTGGGATCGAGTCCCACATCGAGCTCCCTGCTCGGCAGGAAGCCTGCTTCTCCCTCTCTCACTCCCCCTGCTTGTGTTCCCTCTCTGGCTGTGTTTCTCTCTGTCAAATAAATAAAATCTTTAAAAAAAAATCACCAAATTACAAGGTTAAATAAAAGCTATCAGCCAAGTGGTAACCAAATTCGCTGTTCAGTTCTTCTATCTCTGTGCCAACGATACCATTTTACCTTTTTTCCTATCATTCTATGTCTCTGTTTCTGTCTGTCTGTCTCTCTTTTGAGGCTGTTTTTTAAATCAAACCTTCTGGAATGTCTGCTTATGAGTGTTATTCCTAACTATGCAGCTCTAAAGACAGTGAAATCAAGGAATGAGTACAGAGTGCAAAGAGTACAGAGTGCATGGACTAAACCACGATGATAGTGTCTTTAAGGACAGGGCACCTTCATTTTTACTTAATGCTCATTTGATTCATGTTGCATTGTTCATAGGACAATGGTACTTTTCATACTGTGAGTACCAACTGCAAATTAATGTAGGGAAAATAACTAAGGATTGAGAAAGAACAGAGACCGTTTCCTTTATTTATCTGGTTCAGGGGTTGGTTTTTTTTTTTTTTTTTTTCCAGTTTGTCCTTGAACTCCTATCAGTTTTGGCTTTTTTTTTATTGTTACTAAAATTTTTTTTCCAGTGTTTCAAGATTCATTCCCCATTCCCCACACCCAGTGTTCCACGCTTTAGGTGTCCCCAGTACCCACCACCAGGCTCTCCCATCCCTCCACCCCCCTCCCTCCAAGTCTCTCAGCTTGTTTCTGTGTTCTCTGTTGTTTCGTTTCCCTCCCTAGATTACCCTAGTTCCCATTTGCTTTCCTTCTGCCACTGTCCTCCAGTTTGCCTCTCATGCACCGCAAGTAAGTGAGACCATGCGATACTTGACTTTCTCTTCTTGGCTTATTTCACTCAGCATAATCTCTTCCAGTCCAGTCCATGTTGCTACAAAAGTTGGATGAATACAGTGTTGGTTTTTATGTTAAAACCCTGTGCTGAGCTGTAGAGCTCTGTGTATGTATGTGTGCGTGTGTGTGCGTGTGTGTGCGTGTGTGTGTGTGTGTGTGTGTGTGTGTGAGAGAGAGAGAGAGAGAGAGAGAGAGAGAGAGAGAGAGATTGAGAAAAGGAGGGAAGGAGGGAGGGAGGAACATTTGCATTCAGGGTCCTATTTCATTCAAGTTTATCATACTATTTTCAACTGAAAGCAAATGCTTCATGTTTTTAAACTACTTTTTTAAGTGTGTGTATATTTCTTTACAGTTTTAAATAACACATTGCTCTTACGAATTATATGTATACATACCTATTTCTAGTTTATGTAGATGTCTATATAGCCCATCCATCAATCTCTACCTCTTCATCTCTCTACATACATGAGTTCAGAGAGGCTCCTACCATCCCAGAAATTTGGAAAAAGCCAGAAAAAAAAGATTTTCCTCTGAAATTCAAATTAGAAAAAAAAAACTGATAGATGATATTAGCCATCTGCAAAAATAACCTGGCTAAGCTTTGGATAACGTCTTAAAATGCAGATTCCTAGGGCCTTTTTATATTCCTATCATGTCAGAATTTCTTGGGGTCAGCATCCAGGACTTGCCAGTAGGGCTGGAAATCTTTGTACAGAGTTGTTTTGTCGGGGTTTTGGTGAGGAAGTACCCCAGTGCCATCAAGTGAAGAATGAGTGGTAATGTGAAGTGAATGTGAAGCTCCAGCTATTGGTTTACAAGTACTTAACACACCTGAGTTTTGTGCCGCCTGTAATAGAGGGAGAGGGGAAGGTCAGTCTGTGCATGTGATGGGGGGAGACCTGTTGCATGGAATCTGGAAGCAGAGCCAGGGAGCAAGCACTTGCTATTATTATGCCTTGGGTACCATCTGAGAGAAGTGGTCTATTTCTCTAGTTGTATTTTAGAAATCACCTAGGCTAGTAAAGGTGGGCATTTTATCTAGCTTCTCTCACTGAATGAACCATCCTTTAAAAATACCTTACTGCCCTTTCTCTAATTCTTTCATCACCATCAAACCTGCAATCTCTAATTTGGTCTTCTGTATGCCCTCATTTGGGGGGACACCCTGAGCAAATTACCATTATTTTTCTGACAGGCATATGTTGCATTATAAAATCATAATTTTGAATTTATTATTTCATTTCTCAAATGATTTACAAACCAATCTCTTGTCAGTTTGTGAAGCATGGGTCAGGCCCTAAGCCCTGATCTACTGAATTATTAAGTCTCAGAATCTACACAACTATTAAAATCTGGTTGTTGGCTATGCAAAGCTGAGGACCAGACTTTAGATCTATGATAACACACCATACATACAATACAAACCCTACCAGTGACCTCCTTACGAGGTTCTTCCTGAAATGATTTATATAATTAATATTTTTAAAAAATTCAAACAATAGATAATGAAAAACTAATCCATAAACCCGAGGGAAGAACGTATATATTAAGATCAATTTAAAGTCCATGATATACATATCACTTTTTTATTTGGTTATGACTAAATTCTAAACTTTCAATCTTTTTTTACGGAGCCACCCAGGCACTCCTAACCTTTCAATCTTAACAGACATTAAGATTCAGAAATCTCTGATCAATGTTAAGTCATAAAATTCTGGTTGACTGGCTACAGACCAAGAAATTTTTTAAAACCATGCCCTTTTCATATCTTTATAAAGCTCCTAGAATATATTTCTGTTATTCTCAAAATATTTCCTCAGGAGAATGTAGTAATATTCTGATCCACTTGAAACAATCACTAGTCAAGTAAAAATTAGCTTCCAAAACCAATCTGAAAACATGCTGTAGGAATACACATCTGCTGAAAGATGGTTTCCTTTTATGTTCCCCTTCCCATCTAAAAGTTATTAAGGAAAAGTCTGTCGCTATGGAAACATTCAATTTGGCACCATCTGTATTCAAAATTCAATTGCTTCAAGCCTTTAGCCAATCTCCGAATTTTAATTGGCAGACCTTCCCAGAATGCTTTACAAATCTTTTAGGAAGCCAATCGATGAAGCATGTCACAATGTAAAGCATCAAGAAGGTTCACAATGCAACAAGCTTCACTCCATTATCTTAAGATCACACTTATGCAGTCTCAAAGTATGAGGCCCTCTGATAATTAGTTGGCATGGGGTTAATGCCTACAATTTATTGCCAAGTTTTTTTTTTTCTGTCTACTGGATTTCTCATTCAAAGAAAGTACTCATTTTACAAATGACTTAAGTATTAAAAAGACCCTGAAAAGGAGCCGCAGTGGGAAACTTATATAGCGATACACAGTTGAAATAGAAAACACATTTAGGAGAAAGAGTTAAGAATGCGTACTTTGTACTCAGCCAGATCCGAGTTCAAATATTAATTGGAACGCTTGTTAGCTACTCCACTTAACCTTTCTAGGTCCCGTTTCCCTCATCTGTAAAGATCTGTTATGAAGACTATAAAGTATGCACTTTGGAGAAAATACATATTTCACATACCCCATAATGGCATTTGAAGATGTGCTGAGTCACATGGTCTTGAAGAATATTCCTTTGGAATGTCAAGTGTCTGTTTATAACTATTGTTAGAATTTATAGGAGTGTTATCAAAAACAAATTGTCTGAAAGATTTTTTTGACTTTAAATTTATTTTATTTTTTCAGTGTTCCAAGATTAATTGCACATGCTCCATACCCAGTGCTCCATGCAATAGGTGCCCAGAGCCATCTATACTTTCAATGCCATTCCGATCAAAATTCCACCAACATTCTTCAAAGTGTTGGAACAAACAATCCTAAAATTTATATGGAACCAGGGGCGCCTGGGTGGCTCAGAGGGTTAAGCCTCTGCCTTCGGCTCAGGTCATGATCTCAGGGACCTGGGATCAAGTCCCACATCTGGCTCTCCACTCAGCGGGAAGCCTGCTTCCTCCTCTCTCTCTGCCTGCCTCTCTGCCTACTTGTGATCTGTCTCTCTGTCAAATAAATAATTAAAATCTTTAAAAAAATTTATATGGAACCAAAAAAGACCCCGAATCGCTAACGAATTGCTGAAGAAGAAAAACAAAGCTAGGGGCATCTCGTTACCTGACTTCAGGCTTTATTACAAAGCTGTGATCACCAAGACAGCATGGTACTGGCACAAAAACAGAGAAATGGACCAATGGAACGGAGCAGAGAGTCCAGATATGGCCCCACAAATCTATGGTCAAATCATCTTCAACAAAGCAGGAAAAAATTTCCAGTGGAAAAAAGATAGTCTCTTCAGTAAATGGTGCTGGGAAAATTGGACAGCTACATATAGAAGAATGAAACTACACCATTCTCTTACAACACACACAAAGGCAAACTCGAAATGGATGAAAGACCTCAACATGAGGCAGGAATCCATCAAAATCCTGGAAAAGAACATAAGCAGTAACCTCTTTGACATCGGCCACAGCAACTTCTTTCAAGACACGTCTCCAAAGGCAAAGGAGACAAAAGCAAAAATGAACTTCTGGGACTTCATCAAAATAAAAAGCTTCTGTACAGCAAAGGAAACAGTCAACAAAACAAAGAGGCAACCCACAGAATGGGAGAGGATATTTGCAAATGACACTACAAAGGGCTGATATCCAAGATCTATAAAGAACTACTCAAACTCAACAACCAAAAAGAAGATGAACACATCAAAAAATGGGCAAGAGACATGAAGAGACACTTCTCCATAGAAGATATACAAATGGCTAATAGATACATGAAAAAAATGTTCAGCGTCACTAGCTATTAGGAAAATTCAAATCAAAACCACACTGAGATACCACCTTACACCAGTCAGAATGGCCAAAATTAACAAGACAGA